>JASPKZ010003795.1:600000-757500 GCA_030220185.1 Diploptera punctata | reverse complement strand
ACCACGTATCAAAGTCGATGGATTAGCAAAGTGGGACAGTCCCATGGCCTCCGAGATCATGTGATCTTAACCCTCTCGACTACTTTTTGTGCGCCGACATGAAAGAGTCTATCAGACTCCAGTAAAGACACGTATGGATCTTATAGCCCAAACCCATGCTGCTACAGAAACAATGTATACCAGACCAGGCATATTTGAACGTGTGCGTCAATCTCTACACCGCCAATGTACGCTCTGCAGTGCGATGGGAGGTGGATATTTTGAAAACTTGATGTGACTGTGACAGTATTGTTAAGTATTGAGTCTTGAAATCCAACTAACGGAACTCTTGAGAAGTTAGTCTACTCATGGTGTGAAATCGCATCATTTCCGGACATTGGTACCTTATTAGAAAATGATTAACATGTCTCAATATACTACCTCACCTCCGTCGTCGGTGTTTTTGCAACATCCTGTATATATATATATATATATATATATATATATGACATAAAAAATGAATGCTTAAGTCGGGATTTGAACTCGAATCTCTAAACTCTGTACGTTTAGCGCTGTAACGACCTGAGCTACCCAAGTATTCCAACAGAAACATACATTTTTCTTATATATGTAGTATTCTCAATTCACACAAGAGGTAGCGGAAATTCGTTCCGACTGACATCTAGTGGCTAACATAACAGTTAAGCAAATTTTTAAAGAGATATTTACTTTATAGCAGTAACGCTTGTATATTTAGATGTTATAACTATATTTTTGGCATTTGGCAATGAAGGTAAATGTGATATGAAAAGAAAAATGAATGCTTAAGTCGGGATTTGAACCCGAGCCTCTAAACTCTGTACGTTTAGCGCTCTAACGACCTGAGCTACCCAAGTATTCCAACAGAAACATACATTTTTCTTATAAGTATATGTAGTATTCTCAATTCACACAAGAGGTAGCGGAAATGTATATGTGTGTGTGTGTGAGTGTGTGTGTATGACATCAGATTAATTACTATTTATGGACATATTTTAATTGATTGTATTTTTAAGGAAGTCCATCTGATTTTGAAAAGTGTGGTTACATTCCATCGTTTTTCTTTTATAATTGAGTTGAACGACTCCTTGTTGATTATTTTCTCATGTTGCATATAATTTTATCTTTAATTCTCGTGTGCAGTAATTTTCGTTAATTGATTTTACTTGTCTTTGTCATATGATACAATAGTTTTTTATATTTGCAATTTGAAGAGAAACTTCTGTTGTCATTAATTTTCACAGTTTCTCTCCACGCAGCATTTACTGGTATCTTCTTCTTCTTCTTCTTCCTTCCAAGTATTAGGCCAAGGCCTGTTACCATTCTAACCGTAAATCGCATTATCTCTATTTGGGTAAAATATATTGAAGATTTTGTTGACTTCCTGTTTTTGTAAGTAAATGTAGAGTATTTCATTGCACATTTTCTTGCTTTCTTGAATTGAAAAGTTCCGTAGCAACAATCTGAAAATCCCATTGTAAAATTCAACAGGTGCATAGTTCGAGCTGATACATCGCCAGTTGAATTGTTTGCTCCTTCTCTGTCACATATAGTTTTGTTTCAACTCCGGCCGTCTTCTAGAATACAACATATTTTTGTTGTTCTTTCTTCTATCCGTATTCTTACATTTTACTTGTTCTGAAAGTACGTGGTGAAATTTACAAGAGATACTGTGTCTCAAATTTAAAAGTTTTCTTTGAATTCATGAAAATATGTGAGTCTGAATCATTTTCTGTAGTTGTTTGGAGATACGTATGTTGAATCCAAAAGCGCCAGAAAACTTTTGCAATTTTTTCATCATCGTCATCATCCTGTCAGGTATTAGTCCTAGAAGAACTGTTACGGCCTGAGAAAGCGGGTTTCGTGCCATCTTTTCATAGGTCGACCAAGTGACCGTTTCCAATTTGGACAGTAGTTCATTATTGCCTTGGGGATCCTGGATCTAGTCATTCTTGAGACATGTTCCTTCCAGTTTAGCTGATATCTGGAGATCTAGGCCAGTTCTTGAATGATTTCTACATTTTTCTTTCGATCCCATTTGGTGTAGCCAGCTGTTAGGCGCATAAATTTCATCTCACAAGCTGTTAGTCTGCTTTCATCTCTCATCCTTACAGTCCACTCTTCACTCCCATAACATAGGACTGGTCGAGCCATTATTTGATAAAGACGAGTACGAATTGATTTTTGCACTAATGAAGGTTTTAAAACTCTATTAATGATTCCCACTGATTTCTTGAATTTCACAATTTTCTCTGGTAAATCCAAATTTTCAACAAAAGAGAGTTTATATCCTAAGTAAGTAAACTCATTAACTCTCTCTAAAATTTTGTTATTTAAACAAATGCTGCTTGATATTGGGGATTTTCCACAAAAGGCCATTATTTTAGTTTTATTGGTAGATGTTTCCATTGAATATTTCTGGGCTATCAAATTTAAATTATGTACTGACCATTGTAGATCATCTTCAGATGTTGCTAGTAAAACAAGATCATCTGCAAACATTATTATATCTAATTTTAAATTTTTTTATGGTTATGAAAGTACCACACTCATTCATGAGACTCTCCATGCCATTTAGGGGTAGTAGTCAAAAAAGTATTATGTGATCTATAGTCAAAATTTCTCTTCTGATAGATCGTTTGGTATAAATGTGTGTGTATGGATGTGTTTCGTCTTAGGTTATGTTGTCTCGAAGGAGGCCCTGACATAGAGATGAACACTCATTCAAGGAGGCTCTTCATATAATTTTGTGATTAGGAAAATATGTATATGATACATAAATAAAATACCTTTCCCGACAGATCGTGTCACAATAAGGCCCAGGTGGCACGTGACATGTAAAAGTACCTATTAGGCGAGAGGTTAAACTGCGTTAATGGAATGGATGTTTTATTATTATTATTATTATTATTATTATTATTATTATTATTATTATTACTATTATTAATATTATTATTATTATCATTATTATTACTATTATTATTAGTATTATCATTATCATTATTATTATTATAATTAGGGAGGAAAGGATATTACGAGTAGGCCTATTTGAGAATAATGTTCTTAGGAAAATTTTTGGACCAAAGAGAGATGAACAGACAGGTGAATGGAGAAGACTGCATAACAGTGAATTACATGATCTTTATAGGAAGCCAGATATAATGAGAACAGTTAAGTCTCGTAAACTGCGAGGGGCAGGACATGTGGCACGAATGGGGAATAAAAGACGTGCATGGAAGCTTCTTGTAGGAAAACCAGAGGGAAAACGCCCAGTTGATAGACTAAGAATGAGGTGGGAGAACAACATTAACTATGATTTGAGGGAAGTAGATTATACAGGGGGTGATTGGAAAACATTGGCTCAGGATAGAGATGTATGGAGAGCTTATGTATGTGCGGCCATGAGCGTACGGGTTCGATAGTGCCAGTGAGTTTGTTATTACTATTACTATTATTATTATTATTATTATTATTATTATTATTATTATTATTATTAAAAACTAAATGAAAATATACGAAGAGAACTAAATGTATTCAAACTATTAGATAGAATTTTACAATACAGAGATGAATGGATGGACCACATCAATAGAATGGCTAACAATAAAATTCCGAAACAGATTCTTCATTGCAAACCAGTAGGACGAAGAAATGTAGAAAGACCCAGTAAAAGATGGACAATTCTATCATGAGATCGGAACAGACCTTAAGATCTAATTCTTGATGTTGATTATTATTATTGTTGTTGTTATTATTATTATTATTATTATTATTATTATTATTATTATTATTATTATTATTATTATTCATTCATTCATTTTGAGAATTTTCTTCAACGTTGAGAGTTTTCTCTAACCAATCTTGGTAATTAACTTGAATTAAAAATAAATAAATATAAATGACTATGGACAGTTTGCAACAAACATTCACAAATTTCCCTTAATTAAAGTTCTTCACCGTTCTCTGTCCTCTGTGTCTTCATCTGTTACACCAAATCTTCTCATTGAATGTTGAATGTAGTTCTTCCAGGTTGTTCTTGGTCTTCCTTTTCTGTTCCGTCTTTCAATTTTCCATGTATAGACGGCCTTTGGTTGTCTTCTGTATTATTATTATTATTATTATTATTATTATTATTATTATTATTATTATCATCATTATTATCATCATCATCATCATCATTATTATTATCATCATCATTATCATATTCTGGAGTTTGTGTTTCTGCCAACTAATGCTGGATTCATTAGTTAATCCTGAAAATAGTGGATTGTTATTCATGAAAAGCATGGTTCTGTGAGAATTGAAACGTATTTTTGGTATCGTGAAAGAGGATTACAACAATAGATGCCACTGCATTAATCCTGTCCTCAACTGGAGAGAAATTTACCTTCGTCTGCCCTTGACCCAATGATTAAAATTCTTTTCTACCCAGAATTGGCTTGTCAGGTCTTTTCAAGAGGTACAGCATTGTAAATAATAGATTAACAAGAATCCTGGTACAGTCTACTTCGTATTCTAAGAGTTTCAGGCTTTCATGTTTTATATTCATAACGTTTCTTCGGTTCTTTCGCATCGAGTACATTATCCGCTTTCTTTATCTTTATTATCTATAGATCTCTATTAACCTCCCACCTAATGTATGGTTTTCCTTTTGCTTACATTTGTAAACAAAGTACCGGTAATCATTTCATATCAATTGTCTGCGATTAAAAAGTAACTAGAAAATTAAGTTTTAATTCATTTGTAGGCCTATCGACGTTTCGAAATAACACAATATATTTAGATTAGATTATACTTATTTAGCCTGGTGGAGTTAAGGCCATGTGGCCTTCTCTTCCGCTCACCAGGACAAACATATATCAGAATATAACAATCTCAATTAGGCCTAACTCTAATATTAAATACTAAATAAAATTTTGATCAAAAAGATAATATCTATTATATTACGATCTATAATGGAACCAGTTAATGTTAGTTAAAATTAAGACTAAAACTAATAATAAAATGTATACAAGCAAGACATATTAAATTGTCCCTGTCTAGTGTATATAAAAACAAAGAAAAATAATGAGATATAGAAAACTAATTTTACGATTATACAATATTTAAAACAAAACAAATTAAAAGATTTATTTAAATTATAACATAAAAATATATGTTATATATTTAAATTGACACAAAAATATATAAGTTATATATATTTATGCTCACTTTTGATTGGAAGATTGGCGGATTCAAATCCAGTAGTGATCGATGGAGGTGGCAGGGGAAAAAAAGTCTAAGTATAAATTCCTTTGGAAAGAAACTAAAGTCGTGGGCCTATGTCGGAGACTTAACGCCATGTTAAAGAATCTAACAAGGGAACTGTCAAACATTGCTTGCCAAAACCTACCTTGAAATGAATCCCAGAGAAGCGTTGTGATATACCAAGGCCATGCCCAAAAATATGTTGTTTTTAACTGCAAGGCACTGAAATAAAAACCAGATTCCAACAATGGCAACCCACTGTGCAAAGCAGATGGACATCCCTGTGTGAGTAAATGTGGCTGGATGCGGCACGGGGGCAGGTTATCCAGTTCACCAAGTTATTTTATTTATTTATTTATTTAGCCTGGTGGAGTTAAGGCCATGCGGCCTTCTCTTCCACTCACCTGGACAAACATATATTACATTAGACTATAACAAACACAATTAATTCTTAACACGCTTGGTTCATAATTACACAGGTCAACATGATTTTTGTCTCATGAGTACCAATAGTTGTACTTAATGCAGTTTTTTATCGTGTTTTCAAATATGTATTCGGAATTTATCCATCACCCTCAGTTTGATTTTTATTTAAAATTCAATTAATGGATTTAAATAATTTTTTTAATAAACGTTTTTTTCCCCTCCAATTGTCAATCTTGGCGCAGTGATCGGTGAACACGGGAACACTTTCATCAGGATATTTCAGTTATGGAAATGAGATATCAAAGCAAATGGAATTCTAATATGCTGGCCGATTATTGTTGGACCATCAAGATACTCCACAGGCGAAATATAACAAAATCGTCATTTCTTACTTTCTAGGTGAGTCCGAATATTCGAATATTGTGTAGTTACGAATGTAGAAAATATTAAAGTGTTTGAAATTATAAATTCCTGTCTCTCTGAAACCTTGCGTGATGGAGAAAAACCGATCTCACATTTGAATTCAGGAGAAAAAATACTATCAGAAGCTCATATTTTTCTTTCTGAGACAAAAGAAAGTTTATTTTTTGTAAGAATAAGGAACTAAAACAAAAAAGAAAAAGAAAATGTAGTACTAAAATATTTTCCTTACAAATCTCAGAGCCGTAAACGTATATTTTCCTATAGTGATTAATTATATTTTTTTGTCATTTTTTAACGTAAATATTTATAATCACTAACTTTGCGTAACAAAGATAAGCTTTTTATCTAAAAAATTAGATTTATCAATCTGCATATTTTAATTATTATTAATTTCCAAGAAAAACCCAAGTTCCGTTATTTTAACATGATTAGTTTGATAAGGAATAGTTTAAAAAGCAATATGTTTTTCATTAGCATGCAGACTTACTGTAGTCGTTGGGCACTCATGAAGTGGAGGTTCAAAACACTAGTGTTTGCACGTAAAGTTTCAATATAGCCTAAATGGAGAGTTGTCATATAGGGAAATTTGAAAATTTCAGTAATTTTTTTTATTAATCCCATATACAGAGTGAAAATTATTTAAACCGACAAACTCTGGGAGGTTATAGGGGACACCAAAACAAATATTTTTCCGTAATGTCATTTTTTCTTATGAGGATTGTTTAACCGGTAGAGGAAGATTTCTCTAGCGGAAAATTAATTAAACCAACAAACAATTTTGCTTTTTTTATTACCAAGAGACAACACGTTAACACAACGCAATTACTTAAATTACAGTAGAGGTTCAAAAATGCCTTCATTGACATGTAAACAAAGGTTACACCGGCGGATAATGTTCTGTCTAACACGGGCAAGAACTCCAGGAGTATCGTTAATTGCTCCTGCTGCTGCTACTATCCGGGCAATCAGATCCTTTTCTGATGCAACAGGAGTTGTGTAAACAAGGTTGCGCATCTCTCCCCACACAAAAAATCTAAAGGGGTCACATCTGGGGATCGAGCATGCCATGGTACAGGACCATCTCTGCCAATCAACTTTTCTGAAAACCGTTGGTTCAAGAATCGACGCACACGACGTCTGAAATGTGCCGGCGCGGCGCCCCGTCATGTTGGAACCACATGCGTTGTCTTGTAGGGAGCGGGACGTCTTCCAGCAATTCTGGCAATGCTCTGGCGAGAAAAGTGTAATAATGCCTGCTATTTAATGACCTAGGTAGGATATATGTCCCAATTAAACAGTCCCCAACAACACCGGCCCACACATATCAGTGTACTCACTCCAGGTGTATCGCTCCATTAGTAAACGGATACAATTCACTACTACACTGGTGGACAAAACAATTCCTACCAAGAACAGCAGTTTCAGTCATGACAACTGAAGAGCGTAATACGCTCTCTACCGGTTTAAATAATCCTCATAGGAAAAAATGGCATTAGGGAAAAACATTTGTTTTGGTGTCCCCTATAACCTCCCAGAGTTTGTTTAAATAATTTTCACTATGTACATCTACCTGAAATGTTGATTAAATTTCTCAGCAAAAATCGAGCTTAGCATTGAATTATGAATGTAATTGTGAATTGTGAATATGGAATTGTGAAAAGATGGCTGTTCGGAAGCTGATGGTAACGGCAGAATTTCAACAGTCTGAGTTTTGGTTGACGATGAAGGCGAAGAACTTTGAAATCGGTACCGTGAAAACACGGAGTTTTATGAGATAAAAAGAGACTCAATTTATAAATTGAAAATTACCTCATAATGTTACTTCCCGCCCTAATTTGATTAAAACATAGACATGAGTTATTTCATAGCACAAATAATATCGTTACTTACTTATGTCCAGTGCTTGCATGAATGAAATAAATTTCTTCTTCTTCTTCCTTTCCAGGATTAGGTCAATGTGACCTGTTCCGGTCTCAAGTCCATCGTTTTCTTGGCCGCCCCGAATATATTTTCCCATGTGGTTTGTAGGTGTTGATCTTTTTGGGTAATCTTATATTGTCCATTCTATCTAAATGTCATTTCCATTGGTATTTGTGCTCTTCTAGTTTATCAACTATTGAAAATATCTCGAGTTCATTTCTTATCGATTCATTGTGTAATCTATCCATGCGTGTACATCCTTTTACAAGTCTTAAAAATTTCATTTCAGTGGCTTGAATGTGTGATATCTTTTTTTGTAAGTGCCCAAGATTCAGATCCATATAAAAGAACAGGAACAGCCATTATTTTATAAAACCTGAGTTGAGTTTCTCTTCGAGTCTTTCGGAGGGTTCTTCGTATGGTACCACACATCATTTGATATCGGTTTAATTTATTATGTATATCCCAATCATAGCTATATGTTGTATCTGAACCAAGATAGTTAAAGTGTGCTATCTATTCTATTATTTCATTATTGATCACTATTTGTGCTCTGACTGGCACTTTGCCCTGAAAAGCCATAATTTTAGTTTTTGAAGTTGATGAAATAAATTTACATAATTATTCAAATGAATGTATGAATAATGCATATGCCTACGTGAATTCATACACAAACAATATTAAGCCGGAGCAAATTAGTCCATAATTCACAGAGGGTATGCAAATAGGGTTCTTCTTCAAAAAAGGTGTTGTTGGATATATTCTAAAAATCATAGTTACGAAAAAATGTAAATATATATTTCTGGAAATTTAAGTCCAGAAACTTTGTGCTAGAGCTTTGCATTGTCGCGAAAGTGCAATGTCTGCATAAAGTCAACACTTTTAAAATTCATATTAAAGCACCGTTGAGGTTATGTAATAAGATATTAAATATAAAATTGGTATCTGGTAAGTCAGTAGTCCTCAACTAAATTATTAAATTTAATCAAGTAGTTCCAATATGGAGGCCTTTCAAAAACAATGTTTCATCTTCTGCATTTTAAATGGTAGTTTAAATAGTTTAATAATTTCTTCTTTTAGGAAAGCCAGAGGGAAAACGCCCAGTTGGTAGACCAAGAATGAGATGGGAGAATAACATTAACTATGATTTAAGGGAAGTAGATTATACAGAGAATGGCTGGAAAGCATTAGCTGAGGATAGGGATGTATGGAGAGCTTATGTTCGCGCGGCCATGAACCTACGGGTTCGATAGTGCCAGTGAGTTAGTTAGTTAATTTAATAATTTAGTTGGGGACGTGTACATAAAGGCTATTATTATTTTTTGTAAGCCCTTGTGTGTCTCAACGAGATATAGGAGCTCCCCCTACAGGAGAGAAATTCAACCATACTAATTTAGTTACACTTGTTTTCGGATAGATGCTATTGGGTGGCCCAAGGTCAGCGTTCCGCCTCATAGTGACATTTAGGAAACCAAGGTAGTACTAGGATGGGAACATTCGGTAAATTTTGCACAGAGGCCTTTTTATTCAGACTTGTTGTTCTTTTACGAGCATGATAATCTTCAGAGTCGGGCCCCACTGCATAAAGTCCCTCCCGGAGGGCTTGTTCCTTGGATTTTTCCATCATAAAAAATCCATCGACTACGGCCGGGTTTGAACCCACGTCCCTCGGAACTAGAGGCGAGGAATAAGGCCAACAAGGTTATTATAACTAAAACTTACTCGCAGGCACTATCGAACCCGTAGATTCATGGCCGCACGGACATAACCTTTTCATACATCCATGTCTTTAGCTAATGTTTTCCAATCATTCCGTGTATAATCTACTTCCCTCAAATCATAGTTAATGTTATTCTCCCACCCCATTCTTGGTCTACCAACTGGGCGTTTTCCCTCGGGTTTCCCTACAAGAAGCTTCTATGCACGTCTTTCGTTCCTCATTCGTGCCACATGCCCTACCCATCGCAGTCTAGGAGACGTATTATTATTATTATTATTATTATTATTATTATTATTATTATTATTATTAATAATAATAATACTTACTTACTCACTGGCACTATCGAACCCGTAGGTTCATGGCCGCGCGGACAACTTCTTGATCTACCAACTGGGCGTTTTCCCTCTGGCTTTCCTACAAGAAGCTTCCATGCAAGTCTTTCATTCCCCATACGTGCAACATGTCCTGCCCATTGCAGTCTACGAGACTTAACTGTTCTTATTATATCTGGCTTCCTATAAAGACCATGTAGTTCGTTGTTATGTAGTCTTCTCCATTCACCTGTCTGTTCATCTCTCTTTGGTCCACAAATTTTCCTAAGTACTTTATTCTCAAATACTTGTAATCTCCTTTCCTCCCTTAAAGTAAGAGTCCGTGTTTCGCATCCATATAACATAACTGGTAGAATAATAGTTTTATATATTTTCAGTTTAACGTTTTTTGAAAGGAGTTGGGACGTCTAGAGTCTCTGCAATGCATAATGGCACGCATTTCCAGAATTGAGCCTATGTTTAATTTCTTTGTGCATCTCATTCCTATTTGTGATTATTGTGATTATTATTATTATTATTATTATTATTATTATTATTATTATTATTAGGCTATTTATTATCTGCAATTTATAAACCCTATTTCACCTAAGGTATGTTACGGTTATAGTTTGTTTCAAAGTTGTGATAAATTATATAATTTTATCGAAAGTTCTTTAATTAACTTTTTTTAAAGAATTTTACCTGTAAGGACATTAAAAAAGTATTTTGTATAAACCGTATTTATAAAGACATTAAAAAGTTAGTATAGTCCACAGACGAAGTGTATGAAAGCAGTAGGTATTTCATACTCCGCACATTATATCATGAAGGATTGTACTATAACTTACCTACATTTAGACGCTGAGCGGGCGTGTTAGTTCCGAGTCTGAGGGACACACTTCAAAATTTTAATCATCACTCTTACCTCACAGTGAACTACGAAACATTAAATTATAAATTAACTAAACTGAATAAGAAGAGCAAATTTATTTACCGTAAAACACAAAATATAAAGCATAAAATTGAACACGCCCGAAATAATCTACAGATGTAAGTGACATCATGACTTTTTCTATATTCTCAGGTAGTAAGCCATTGTATCGCTTGCAATTCCCCGTGCCTCCCTTCGTCCCTTGCTTTCATTCTTCTCGTCTGTGGACTATAGTTTCTTTCTGTCAGAAGCACTTCCGTGATGGGTGTTTCACTTAAACAGGTGATATTATTTAGAAGACATGTATTTTCCTACCTTTCATTTCAGTATAAAGGACAATAAAATATAATATGTTCAACACCTTGACTACTAATGCCACAATTAAAACTTGCATTCTCTCTTAAGTTGAAACTCTGGAGGTATTGGCCAAATTTTCCGTAACCAGTGAGGAAAGTAATGCCACGAGTGATTTCCAAAATATCGATAAATTCACGACTCACGAAGTGAGGAGTGAATTTACCTAGACTATTTAACTCATGCCACAAATGACCAATCACGTTTCAATGAATGTTGTTTTACAACCAATGACAGTCGTGTTTCACCTCGCTCTTTATCGATTACTCTTTATCAGCTCCTGCTTTTGTGATAAAGAAAGCTCCTTGTTTTTAATGTTCTGAACAGGTCGAAGCATTATTTTTCTCCAACAAATACATTTAATATAGCAAATAATGCAAAGATTCCTTGATTTCACTGAGTTGTTTACTAAAAAAATAAATGAATAACCCGTAATGTTGATTATGATATATAGTTTGATGTGTTTCATTATTTCTCCACTTGGGTGCACTCTTACAATATTGCGATCTTATTTGGCAATAAATAATATGATCAAGCAGCAGTGAATGAACATAACCTCACATTCAAACATCGCCGTTTACATTAAATATATAAATATTTGAAAATAACTATAGTTAAACAATGATTTGTGAGTAAACAGCTTAATTTTATTCGTTAAATAATCCTAACAAATGCCACTCTTGATTTCCAAATTCCCCTCACTTCGTGAGTTGTGTTGGAAATCACTCGTGGCATTACTTATGAGAATTTGGAAATCAACAGTGGCATTTGTTAGGACTATATAACGAATAAAATTAAGCTATTTACTCACAAGTCATTATTTAAATATAGTTATTTTAAAATATCTATATATTTAATGTAAACGGCGATGTTTGAAAACAAATGAGAAATGATTAGTACACTTCATTTGCTTCTTTTGTTCGATCACTGCAACCAGATCATATTATTTATTGCCAAAGGAAAGCAGTATTGTAAGAATGCATCTAGTGGAGCAAAATGAAACACATCAATGTATATTAATTCATTTCTGATGTCCTATGACAATTATATTTTTCTGAAACGTTATTACCTGGGACAAAATACATTTAAGAAATTGCAAACAGTGGTTTCTTTTTTTTGGTGGTATAATCAATTACTACAAATGTTTTTATATTAACTCCCGCATGCGCTACGTGTTGACATTCATGCACTATATATACAATCTGGCAGCCGTATTTCTTAGAGAGTCAGTCACTGCAATAATGGTATGACCTATTCAGAATGTTAAAAAGGAGGCGCTTTCTTTATTATGATAAACTTTAGTTGGTAAATTCTAGGCGAAACACGACTGTGATTGGTTGTAAATAAAAAAATCATTGAAATGTGATTGGTCATTGAATCTCATTTGGGGCATGAGTTAAATAGTCTACACAAACGTTGTACCCCTACCTTTAAGTATGTTTATTTACTAAATATAACTAGCAAAGTTGTAATGATTTTCATAAATATTAATCATGAATATAATAATATCATCTCGTGTCCAACTCAGGGTCGGGTCGAAGGATGAGATGAGATGAAGTCCCTTATATAGAGGTCTGCGAATGACAAGGGTGCCGACCGACCACACATCACGCATCATCACAGGGACAGATGAACGAAATGAATAAGATGGATATGGTGGAATGAAATTGTGACAGGGAAAACGGGAGAAAACCGCGAGGTAAACCAGCCAAGCTCCGTTTCGTCCACCATAAAACCCTCATGGAGTGACCGAGACTCGATATCGGGACCCCAGCAGAGAGAGGCCAGATATTTATGAAAATCATATAAAATTTGATACTTCTTCTTCACTTCCTGGTTTAGGCAAGAGTTGCCTGTTCCGTCTTCACTAATAGATCTAAGACCATCTCTTCCGAGGATGTCCGACATCTCTTCTTCCTCTTGGAAAATAATGGAAGATTTTATTTGGTAATCTTCTTTCTTCCATTCTTTCTACATGTTCTTTCCACTGTATCTTGTTGTTAAATATCTTTTCTTTTATGGAGTAGATCTGCAGTTCTTCACGGATATCCTCGTTTCTTATCTGGTCCATTCTAGTGCAGCCTTTTACTCTTCTTAAAAATTTCATCTCGGCTGCTTGGATTTTACTTTCTTGTTTGGTAGTGGTAATCCAAGATTCACTCCCATACAAAAGGACAGGGACAGTCATTGTTTTATAAAATTTTAATTTTGTTTGTTTATGGGCTTTATTATTCAATGTTCTATTTATTGTACCACAAATAGCTTGAAACTGATGTGTTTTGTGTTCAATATCTTTATCATACCCATAGCTGATGTCACATCCTAAATATTTAAAGTGGGATACTTGTTCAATAATTTCGTCTCTAATTAATATTTTTGCACGCAGAGTATTCCTTCCACAAAATGCCATTACTTTTGTTTTACTTATTGAAATTTTAAAATTATAATCGCTACATATTGCATTTAGTTTGTAAGCAGCCAATTGTAACAGATCTTCATCATGGTGTAGTAAGACCAAATCATCGGCGAAAAGTAAGTTATTAATACTTGAGTTATTGTTCAATCTAAGGCCATTGTCCATTATAATTTTCCATTGTTTCATAATGTCGTCGATATATATATATATATATATATATATATATATATATATATATATATATATATATATATTAAAAAGAGTGGGCGATAGACTACACCCTTGTCTAACTCCTTGATTTATTAAAATTAAATTTGATACTTTTATTTAGTAAATAAACATCTTCAAATGTAAGGATACAACCTTCATTTAGATACTAAATAAACATTAAAGTTTTATACGAGTTTCATAAATATTTATGGCTATTTAACTGATGTCCCAAATGGGAGTCTGACCAATCACGTTTCAATGAATTTTGTTTGACAACCAGTTAAAGTCGTGTTTGATCTCGCTCTTTATCGAATTATCTTTACGAATTTCTGCTTTTGTGATAAAGAAAGCTCCTCCTTTTTAATATTCTGAACAGTCAGAGCATTATTTTGCAGTGACAGACTCTCCAACGAATACATAGAATAAAGCAAATAATGAATAAGTTCCTTCGAACTACACATTTGATAAATGTGTGTTCAATAATTGTGTTTGTAAATAATGATTTATACTAAGTTGTTTCCTAAATAAATTAACAACCTATAATGTTGGTTATTATTATATACAACTTTCCTCATTAGAGGATTGCCTCAAGGACAAAGTGATACAGACAATTAATTTTTGGAATTGAATATATACATTTTGTAAATACATTTTTAAAAAATCAAATTGTAGGCCTAATTGAAGTATACATACTATATAATATACAGTTTGATGTATTTAATTTTTCTCCACTAGGGTGCATTCTTGCAATATTGCGATCCTATTTGACAGTAAATAATATGATCAAGTTGCAAGGGAAAAAACAAACGAAACAAAACCTCACATTTTGATTTGTTTCAAACATCGCCGTTTACATTAAATATGTAAGTATTTTAAAATAACTAATGATTTTTGAGTAAACAGCTTAATTTTATTCGTTCAATGGTCGTAACAAATGTCTGGAAATCATTTGTGACACGACGTTTGATACATATTTATGAAAAAATTATGGAAATCATATAAAACTTTGATAGTTTTACTCAGTAAATAAACATTATGGATTTTCATCCAGTAAACACTAAATCAATTGATTATTTAAATATTTTCTGTGACGAATAATGTGAAATGTTTATATATGTGATATATATATTCACATCACCAGATGAATTAGGACCGGGTCACGTGTAAACTTACCATCATGAGGATGCTGGTGTTTTTTAACTTCCGCGCGCGCCGTAGAGGGTATGAATGATACAGTGTTGACGAAGAATGGGGAACTGGATACGAGCTGCGTTCCGTCCTGCTCGACCAGAGCGATTCAGGACCTTGACGTGGAAACACATATGAGAACGGTACCTCGTGTTCTATCGCCGGGCTTAATGGCTTTCTTTCCTCCAATGAAAACATTTAAAAAATATATTTAATCGTTTTATCATACGATATATTTTTGTTTAGTTTACAGTAGTTGTTAAAAGCCAAGTTATGAGCTTAAACATTTCGTTAGCATAAGTTCTGCAAGAAAATATTTATCAGTTTCGTAATATAATTATATTTAAAAACATAAATTTCTTTGTGTTGTGATAAGTCAAGTGTGAAGCAATTAAACCAACTTCAAATAAGAAAAACAATGACGTAAAACGTATTTATAATATTATGTTTTGTAAATATATGCATCGATGTTGTGTATTGTGTTGTTCAGTGGAACGTGAAAATGGAAAATTTTACGAATTTTCAGTTTTGCCAACACCAAAAGTGTTCTTGTCCCTTTAGTTACAGCAAATAACATAAAATAGTATAACATATTATTTTTTCTAAGCAAGTGGTTTAAAAATACATTTATCGTGTGTTATAACATTATAAGTTTGTGTTGAAATACACATAAGTTCTTTTTCAATTAAGAATAAGAATAAATATTATTCAGAAATAAATTTTGTACCTGAATGAGCAAGTGCTAGTGCTCGGATAGAGTTCAGTTACAGAAATAATACATACACAATATAATATACATTACAATGTTTTAGTTATAGAGAGAGCAAAAAACAAAATTAATTAAATTAATCAAATTAATCTAAATGTAGGAGCCAATTTCAAGATACAATACATTCTGGCACATAAAATAACACTGGTCGACAAGGTTTTTTCACAAGAAATCTGATTAGTGAATCTAGTGCATTTTTTCATGCTGAATTCAGATATCTGGTCAGAATTTTTCCATCAGGCACAGTTTTTTTTGACAGCTACTTTTTTAAAATTGATTTTAGCATTCTCTTTGACCTGTCATAGGAACCTTTACTTTATATGTAGCGATTTTATTCAAGCCGTATTTAAGAGCTGTCTCTGATGAGCACGGTGAGCGTTTTCATCAGCAAATTTCCACAATGGAAAAGAGGTGCCAAGGCAATATGCTGGCTGACTACTGGTGGACCAAGAAGAGAGATGTTTCAGATGAAAAATATGCCCGAAAATTACTATCTAACACTTTCTAGGTAGGTCAGAATGAATTTGAGTTAGATGGATTTCATTAAAAATTATAAAGAAAAATGCAAATGAATATCACAGAAAACTCTTGCCTGATACGAAAAAAAAACTGAAATGATATTTAAATTCAGGATGAAAAATGCTACTAAAATCTCATATTTTTATTCTTGTAAAAGAAAAAAAGTTCATTTTTGTCGACCAGTGTAATTAATACAAGGGAGAATAAAATAAACAAAGCAATATGGAATAGAATAACACCAAAGCTTAAGAAGACATCAGGATATAAAACAAAACAATTTTAGGAGAAAATGTCATAATATGAAACGCACTCTGATACACAAATAATGCAAAGGAGAATTATATGAACAAAACAATATATAATAGCATAAAACCAAACTAAAGAAAATAATTAAATACATTAGGTAACAACATAAATCAAAACACATTTAAGAGAGAGTTTCAAAAATATAAAACGCAATCTAACACACAAAGAATTAATGTAAAGGAGAATTATATAAATAAAAAATAAGTAAATATAATAAATCAATACGAAACTGAAAAAAAGTGATTAAACAGATTAGGAAATAATATAAATCAAAATAGATTAATACTTTTTATGATTTTAAAATATTTAAATAACTAATTGAATTAGGCCTATTTTTATTTATTTCCTATACAAACTGATATTTATTTTTCAAAATAAAATTCAATTGTAGTTTTAAAGTACAATATTAAGAATTTTAAGTAAGAAGTAAGAAAGTTGAATTTCATTAAATATATTTTATTTCAATTTTAGGTTGAACTGCAGACATTTAAAGAATTAATAGATCTCCGTAGAATAAATATAGTTGATGGATTCTGGATACAAAAAAAAAGATCGAAAGATTAGATGCTTAGAATGCCATATCACAGCATAAAGACATATATTTTGAAATACCGGATTAAAAACTTGTTTGTATTCAGCTAATAAACGTTACGTTATAAAGATACTTTGAAGTTTGTGAAGTTATGGTATAAAAAATGAAATAAGTGACTATAATGCTTCTATAATATTGGCATGTGATTCTGCTCTGAAGAATAGACTATTAGACTTCTCGATAAAGAAGACTTTTAATAGTGATTCATGTCAGGCAGGTGTGAAAAGATTAAGCTATTGACGTTTACTCTAAACTTATCTTATTGGGTAAGAATTTCTGATAAGTAACATATCGCAAGATACGGAATAAAGTACTTGAAGATTAGTGAATGACGTCTTTGATTTCGTTCAACAAATTGCATGGAATTTCGTTTGGACAAATGACTAATGAAACATGTTCTATCAGTATTATTTTCAATGACTGAATTAATTATTATTAATGACAATTAAAATTTACATCTAGATTCCATTATATTTTACGAATGATTTATCGATTTACGTATTGACAATTATCACTGTGAAGTAATTTTATTTTTCAGATGATTAAGTAACTTTTTATAGATAGTGCATCTGACTTACTGTGTATGAAGGTCAAGAACATAAATACAATAAAAGATAACAGGAATTTTACGGTTGTAGTATAGTGTCTAGTTTTCTATATTTTTGTGGTAGAATTATGGAATTTGTTTAAGATACTTTCTAATGATCTTGAATCAAAATAAATCATTAGTAAAATGAATTTTCTTTTTAACATAGAAATCAGTGTTTAAATAGTGATAATTTCTTACGTAATCTCCTCATTAGTAAGGAAGCTACTGCGCACAGTCTAGACATCTTGAACAAATATTGCAGTTTGTGTGTTCGTATGATAGGAAGAACAGTGTAAATTTGCATTTCCTTTGAGGCACGGAAAAAAATACGAAATACGTTCTTAACTGAATATAAAAAATCAGGAAGTTATTAAGTGAATAGTGAAAGGGAATAAACATAAAATTATTGTTTATAAAGTGCGTACGAGCGTGATGGAAGTGTACATTAGTGGTGTATGACATACGATGCCGGAAAACGGTAATACCCATCCCCGCCCTTATACATTGCGCCCGAACGGCGTTACCAGGGGCGAAGGGATGTCTCGCAGACAGAGATCACCTAGCTCTAGCCCCCGACCTCGGCGTGGATCGTCTTCCAATTGGTCTCCACCCCACAGCTCGCAGCTACTCTCTCCTGGGTATGAACAGTACCAGAAATCTCTTCTAGAAGTCCCTTGGTCTGCGGATTATGGTGAAGCTTCAAGTGACGACCTCAGCTCTGAGTGGGATTCAGACGTCCCTGATGCACCTCCCGCCCCACCTTCAAAGGTACTCTTCTCATTTATTAATACATTTCATTTATTGACTTATTTTTTTTAGTATTCTTCACTCTGACATCACTATGCACTGTCCAATTTTGAATATATAGCGCGAAAAAATATAAAACATATCGGACAATTTATAAATATTCCTTTGGTACAATGCATAAGTTTATAAACTTTATAATGGAACCATCGACTTGAACTGCACTTATAAAATTATATTTTTGAGGGGGTAGAATTTGAATATATATCCATCCATCCTTAGTAATTCTGTCCGAGGGCAGGTCTTTCACTGCAATCATAACATTTTCATGCTATGCTTTGCAGCTTTACTAGGGAATTGTAGGTGTGGTAGCTTCCCGTTTCTTTCCACACCGGTGAAGGATGATGATGATAAGGATGATTAAGGAAAAGTATTGTTCACATTTAAAATATTCTACATTTTGCTACTATTGTAAACAGAAACGATCAGGTACTGTTCCAAATGTTCGGTTGTAAGGTTGTGTCTTCTATCGCTCAAAATATTTTTATAAACAGAAAATGGCTGTTCTAAGTCAACTGTAATTGCGTAGTATTTGAGTTTGGGTGCTATTTTGACACTTATTATTTCTGCAAAAGCTCGCCCGTCCCATTTATAAAACTATTAATTTGACACAAAGGTTCAAAGCCTGGGTTATCGATCAAAATGTTTTCAAATTTTTCCTTAAGTTTGCTTGGGAGTACCTCCGGCAATAAGGAGTTAAGTTGACCGATTTTATCCATTAACTGAATAGATTTAAGCTTTTTAATAGTTGCAGGTGTATGGGAAAAATGAGTGCTAATCACAGCTATGTTTATTTTAAATACTGGAACCGTTAAATGCTTCCATGCACTGACAAACTGCCAAAGCCTCTATACTATCGAAATCGTTTGCTACACTCTTGATGGCCTCGAAATTTTCATTGTAAAACAACACAGAATTTTAAAATGTAAATATAGAGAGAAATGTGCGTTATCACTAGCTTTTACTTTTATTTTTAAATTTCTTTCTTTGTCGCTTTCTTTTTGTTTACATTGTTGTTCTTTTTTTTGTTTTTACCTTTGTTAACCATTTTTTTATCCTATTCACACATACAAACACAAGAAAGGACACACACCCAGACCCAAAGTGGAGATTTAAAATCCCCTACCCCGCCGGGAATCGAACCCGGGTCGCCGGAGTGGAAAGTAGGGACTCTACCGACTACGCCACGGCGACGGAAAACTCAAAACATGCAATAATAATAATACTAATAATAATAATAATAATAATAATTAATAATAATAATAATAATGCTTTATTTTAGCTGGCAGAGTTAAGGCCATAAGGCCTTCTCTTCCACTCAACCAGCGAATAGTAGAATTATACAAAAATTATATACATATTACAATTTTAAGATATTAAAATACAGACTAAACAAAATACAATGATGATGTGATCTAATACTAGCAAATACTAACAAAAACATAGAATATAATAAAATTAAAATGATATAAAATAAAGTAAGTAGCTTCCTAGATGACTATTAATGGAATTCTCTGTATAGTTGTTATGCAGTTAACGTTTTCATTGTGTCGAACTTAAGATATCAGTTAATTTGGATTTAAATAATGATAGCGATTGACAGTCCCTGACATGACTGGGAAGTGAGTTCCATGCTCTAGTCATAGATATTGTGAAGATTCAGAGTATAGACAGGTCATGTGTTGTGGTATCAGAAGTAAAGAAGAGTCTTGTGATCTTGTTCCTAAATTGTGATGAGCCGATAAGTTTTGAAAACGTGTTGTTAAATAAGTTGGTAAATATGTGTGCAGAATTTGGAATAGTAAGGTATGTGAATGTAAAGTTCTTCTGTCATTTAGGCGTAGCCATGATAAGGCCTGAAACGAAGGAGACACGTGGTCATAACGACGGAGATTGAATATAAATCGAATGCACGCATTATGAGCACGCTGTAGTCTGTCAGATAGATCAGTTGTCAGATTAGTCAGTAATATGTCGCAGTAGTCGAAGTGTGGAATTATAAGAGTCTGTACAAGTATTTATTTTAATTTTGTAGGAAGGAAGTTTTTAAAACTATTTAGGGAGTGAAGAATTGAGAACACTTTCTTGCAATAACAGCTAAAAAGAGGTCTAAATATGCAAATAAATATAATCAGGTCTCTAATAATGATTATATATAAACTTGATTCAGTAATTTCCTATACATAATTGTAGAGAGAGAGAGAGAGAGAGAGAGAGAGAGAGAATGTTCATGTAAATAATTACATCAAATTGAAGACATAGAAGCGTAATTATAAACCTTGGAGTTGACAGTTGCATAACGTCTGGCAATGAATTTCATTACACAAATAGATTCTCGATGCCATTAAATTTTAACGTAAGACTATTCATAGTTCCATTAAAACCAATGACACATTAATATAAGTTTCTTTATAGGACTACTTTTTTGTTCTAATATATTTATTAAATGATTTTCCTTAATATCAGGTCATTTGCGTCGCAATTCAAATTGATCGTGAAAACATCGACATATTTTTACATAGAGGCCTCTTATTTCGGGTTTGAGGTTATTTTGCGTGTCGTAAACTATCTATTATTCTATCTACAATCGTAATAAGCCTAGCCTCAATTTTATCAAAAAAAATAATTGAAGACCGAGAAAAATCCTCTCCATTTGTTACGGGATCCACGGCTTTATTACTCGCGTATTAAATTTGCACGCAGAAAATATGCTGGGAATGTGCTGTCGATTATTTTCCTTCTCTGAAAATGTTGCCCCTTCCTGTCCGCTGTGGTATGTTATTTGATCAGAAGGGAAATAGTTCGTTTTGTACAGGTAGATTACATAAATACCAATACATAGACGTTTTTAAGTGATAAGATGATAGATGAATTTCATTAATACCTGATATTTTGCCTGACATTTTATTTCATTATATTATATTCAGTAGTCCACCGCTGCGCTGTGGTAACGAGGTAGCGTGCTGCCTTGTCACGCAGCGGGCCCGGGTTCGATCCCCGCCCGGGACAGTTTTTCTGTGTGAGATTTTTATCGGGGTTTTTCCTCACCTGTAAGACAAATTTCAGGAAAACTTCAAGGTCCAAACGGTCCCCGAATTCATATGGCCATATCATCATATCATCCTACTCATCATCATCATCATCCTTCACCGGTGTGGAAAGCAACGGGAAGGTACCAAAACTACAATTCCCTAGTAAAGCTGCAAGCATAGCATGAAAATGCTATGATTGCAGTGAAGGACTTGCCTTCGGGCAGAATTACTATGGATGGTCCACCGCTGTGGTCTCGAGGTAGCGTGCTGCCTTGTCACGCAGCGGGACCGGGTTCGATCCCCGCTCGGGACAGTTTTTCTGGGTTAGGTTTTTATCGGGGTTTTTCCTCACCTGTAAGATAAATGTCAGGAAAAATTTAATGCTCAAACGGTCCCTGAAATCATATGGCCATCGCAATCATCATCATTCATATTCATCTTATAATCATCATCCTTCATCGGTGTGGAAAGCAACGGGAAGCTACCACACCTATAATTCCCTAGTAAAGCTGCAAAGCATAGCATTAAAATGCTATGATTACAGTGAAAGACCTGCCTTCGGGCAGAATTACTAATGATGGATGGATATTCAGTATTCAAAATTTTGTTAATAACAAGTCAATATATTAAAATTATGTAGTAGCTTATTAATTTCGTTTCTTTTAAGTTCTCGCTTTTGATTTTTAAGCCATTGTCCATAATGATAAAAATTTGTGGGCCTTATGTTTAAATTTAATGAAACTATATTAAATAATTAATTACATTATTAGTTATAATTAAAGAATATTATCTTCAAGTTTTAAAAACAAAAATATTCATTTCATTGAAATTATTTAAGCTTTGTATATAATTTTTACTCAAATAATAATAATACATCTGTAAGTTAAAAACACTTAAACATCTGCGTCATGTTCAATATAAGCAGTGACAACACATACTTTAGATGTTTGTTAAATTTATTTCATATAAAAACAAAAATGTTTTCCAGTTCTTCTTTCTAGATTTCCTTGAATTGAATTATTGGTTTTTATACTGAGCAGAAATTGACAAAATAAATATAGATATTTTCAGAATAGTATTATATATATATATATATATATATATATATATAATATATATATATATACAGGGTGTTGCAAAATCACCGACAACGGAGGTTAGGTGGTATATTAAGATATGCTGAACATTTTAAGGTGCCCATGTCCCGAAATGATGCGTTTTCACACTATGATTAATTAATTATGTCTCAAGATCAGTGTTAGTTCGAAGGATTTGAAGACTGGGTGTTGCAAAAAACACCGACAACGGAGGTGAGGTGGTATATTGAGATATGTTGATCATTTTTTAAATAAAGTACCAATGTCCGGAAATGCATTTTCACACCATGAGTAGCTAACTTCTCAAGAGTTGAATTTCAAGACTCAATACTTGACAATACTCTCACAGTAACATCAATGTTTAAAATATCCACCTCCCATCTCACTGCAGAGCGTATATCGGCGGTGTAGTGATAGGCGCACACGTTCAAATACGCCTGGCCACGTTTGAATTGTTTCTGCAGCAGCGTGGATTCGGGTTATAAGATCCATACGTGACTCTACTGGAGTCTGATAACCAGACTGTTTCATGTCGCCCCGCAAAAAGTAGTCGAGAAGGTTAAGATCAGGTGATCTCGGAGGCTATGGGACTGGTCCCCCTAGACCTAGATACATTGTATCCAAATGTCTCCTCATATTGTCTTAGAAGTGAGTTGGAGATCCGTCATGTTGCAGCCACATTCTGTTGCGAATCCACGTATCGTAGGTTTCGTACTTGTGAGGTGTTGTCAAATAATGAGTCTTCAAATCCTTCGAATTAACGCTGATCTTGAGACATAATTAAATGGTGTGAAAACGCATCATTTCCGGACATTGGTACCTTATTAAAATATGATTAATATGTCTCATTATACTGCCTCACCTCCGTTGTCGGTGTTTTGCAACAACCTGTATGCATATATATATATCCATAGAAATTCTGCCCGAGGGCAGATCTTTCACTGCACTCATAGCATTTTCATGCTATGCTTTGCAGCTTTACTATGGAATCAGACTATAGGTGTGGTAGCTTCCTATTGCTTTCCACACCGGTGAAAGATGATGATGATAATGGCCGGATGATTTTCGGGGACCGCTAGGTCCTATGCTTCTTGACATTTGTTTTACAGGTGAGGAAAAACCCCGAAGAACCTCACCCAGGAGCCTGTCCCGACCGGGAAAATAACACGGGCCCGCTGCGTGACAAGGCAGCACGCTACCTTGAGACCAAAGCGGTGGAATATATATATATATATATATATATATATATATATATTGTTATTAATATTCTTAAATACTGACTTTATTACATAAATCATATGGTATATTTCAGAAGTTATAAAAGTCCATGTGAATCAATGTGTTTTTTAGCGTAATAAAATAATTAATGATTTTTTCATTCCGTCCCATTGAATCAGTTTAACCTCTCGCCTTCTAGGTCGGGACCACACAAATACCTTTTTGACCACACAAATTCATGGATGTCCTTCCCGAATGAGGAACCAGCTCAATGTCGGGGTCTCCTCCGAGACAGCACAACATTTATTCAAAACATGTCATCACACATATGGTTTTAAATCCATAAATTAATACGTAATAGTCTTTTTTTATAATTTTGAGGAGACAATATGCTGCCAATATACCATATGCAAGTATTTTGCCTGTAAAATTCAAATTTAAGTTTTCGCTGCAGATATGAGGTGTATGTGAAAAACAGGAGGATACAAAAATGGTCCTGACTATAAGACCAATACAGAAATAACAAACAATCAAACAATTACTCCAGTATTAGAAAAAAAAATAGAAAATTATAAAAGTGAGTTGTTAAAACATTGATAGAATGGCAAATGACAAACTACCAAAAATCCTGAATTCTTACAAACCAATTGGGAAAAGTCGATAAGGATGTCCAATGAAGAGATTTCTGGTTTGAACCTAAAATTGGGACCAGTAAAAGCCAACATGTGGTGTAACTCCATGGAAGGGAAATGACGATGATTTCAATAAAATTGCTCTGAAATCTCTCAACGGTTACTATTAATATGAGATTTTCTTAATTAAAACAAATTTCTCTATTTTATTACATATTTCGCTGTAAGTGTTTGCATATGCATACTTTTCTTTAATTTTTTACCCGAGCACTAGATGTTTCTAACATTTGGGACAATTAATATTTTAGATGTAGTATTCATGTTATAGGAAATAATCTGGCACATTTTGTTTATCTACATGTATATTCGTATATGCAAAATTGTATTGTATTATCACAAATAGATTATGAGGAAAATAGGATTGAAAAACTACAAGCGACAAACGTACTGAATGTTATATGGATGGACGGCTTTTAAAGGGCAAACTCAAATGTCAAGGTGTCACGTTCTAAGTCATAAATCAATAACTAATCAAATTATTACATTTAATTTTCTTAGAAATAAAGAGGAAAGCCCATTTTACATTTAAAAAATAAATAGAAATAGGACATTTTTGACACTCAGAGATACATTATTACTTGTATCCCCACGAAAACACATAGAACATCTTAATATACAGACATATATGTCACTTTTCTACACAGTTTCTATTCCTTAACTCACGTTCTATTATGGTGAAAATTATTCCTTTGCAGCTCCACTAAAATAACGCATTGTTTTTCGAACGTAGTTTGGCATCTCGTACCTCTGGTCTCGCTAGTGTTCCTTCATACAACCGAAAAAATGGTTGTTGGTGGGTGCCAATCTTAATTTTTCTATTTTATCAAGCAATTACATTAACTCTTGCTCCGTCCTGCAAGCACCTAAATATTCATATCTTCTTATAATATAAAAATCAACTTTTGTTTATTTGTTGGTTTGTTTGTTCGTATTATATGCGCGGCCATACCGTTGATCCGATTTTGATGGGGTTTTTGAAAAATGTTCAGAAGTTTCCCGGGATGAACATAGGCTATAAGAGAGTTGTGATATTCAACCCCTTCACCCCTAAAAGTCACTCTTTGTAGTGAAAAACGTGAAATGAAGTCCCTATTGTGATGGTTAAATAGCTTACGCTGCCTAAACCATAACAAATACACCAAATTAATATACACAGAATTGAATATCTCAAAAAAACTCTACAAAAAGTCCGCAACAGCATACGTTTATCTTTTACGGATAACTCACAATAACCATTTTTTATTTTCATTGATACCAAGAAAATCGGGATAAGTCGATTACCGGACAAGCGTGCTGTGTCATACTGTTCATCCGATTGAGATGGGGTATTTTTGAAAATGTTCAGGAGACTCCGGGGATGAACATAGGCTATAAGAGAGTTGTAATACTCAAACCTTTCACCCCTAAAAATCACCGTTTGTAATGAAAAACGTGACATAAAGTCCCTATTTTGACGCTTAAATGGCTTACGGTGCCTAAACTAAACAAGTACACCAAATTAATGTACACAGAATTGAACATCCCAAAACATTGTACAAAAAAGTCTGCGACAGCATATGTTTATCTTCTACGGATAACTCACAATAACCATTTTTGTCTCTGATTGATGTCAAGAATATCGGGATAAGCAGATTCCCGAACAGTGCACGGCTGGTGGTAAAAACATATTAACATTTATTTATGAGTAGCAGCGCACGCCGGGTATTAGCTAGTAAATTATAAATTCTACTTATAAAAAATAACATAAAACTAATTACATTCTTTACATGTGGACCTAATAAAAAATATTAAATAAAGTGTTTATACTTAATTGAAAAATGACTTCCAGGTTGTTTGAATCCGCGATTTCTCGAATTCGAGTCTCAGAAACTATTGCACATTTTATATTTTATTCCTTCGTGCATCTTGTTTTATTCCTTAAATCTAAAGTATGTCAACATACATTGTAGATATTACTTGTATTGCAGATATACCATGTAATCATTTATGTTAATTGCAATTTAGATCATCATCATCATCTGCATTCATGGATTAGGTCTGTTGACCCGTTCCGACTTCAGCCCATCTCTTTCTAGGCAACAGAATGGTAGCCTTGAAAGAGGTAGTCCATTCCAGGGAGTAGGCGCCTCTGCCCTTTTGTGAGCTCCAGGTCCCACTCGCCTAGTGGGTAGTACCTGGGTAGGGCCCCGTCCACAGGGTTACGTGGGGAGAAGAGAAGTCCCCAAAGCCGTAGTGAAGGCAACTTCTCTAGGAGATGAACACTCCGAAATTGCAGTTCCCTGTCCTCCAGGAAGAGGGGTTTGGCTAGAGGCTGGTAACCTCTACTAGTAAAATATAACTTACTCATAAACTTCAGCAGAAGAAAAGCCGGATTGATAAACCTTATGACGACCACAGCAATTTAGATGTAAGACAAATTATTGTATTTTTTCTAACCTGATTGAGTGGTAGACAAGTCGTAAGGCCTTAACTCTGCCAGGTAAAATAAATATATCATTATTATTAATATTATTATCATCATCATCTACCTTTCAAGTATTAGGCCCAGTGGCCTGTTACGGTCTCCCGCCATCTCCGAAAAGGTCGACCCACAGATCTTCTGCCTCGAGGAATGTAGTGAAGAATTTGTTTTGGTATTCTGTGACGATCCATGCGCTGAATATGGGCTAGCCAATTGTTTCTATATTCTTGGAGGTATTCAGATATAGGTACGATGTTTAACTCTCTGGCTATTGTTGAATTTCTTTGGTGGTCTAGAAGGCTATAACCTGCAGTTCGTCGCAGAAATTTCATCTCCGTGGCTGTAGTATGACGGTCATCCTGAGTTCTGATGGTCCAAGCTTCACTGCCATAACAGATTATGGGTCTAGCGAGAACTTTATAGATTTTCATTCTTGTGTCTCTGCACTTTTGATGGTTTAAAAACTTGGTTGATAATTCTTAAAGCTTTATCCTTCACGTGGTGCAACCTGTTTATAACAAACGAGGCTTAGGAGACCGAGTCACAGCGGTATAACTGTTACATCAGGATTAGAGTAAATGCTAATCCTCCTTCATGCCTGTCCAGAGGCTTTAGGTGGCAGCCCCACCACTGGACTTACTACTTTTCGGCTAGCAACCGACTGGTAGGAAATTAACTTGCTTTCAAGTCTCCAAAGATTCAAAACCGGAAGGATATACACGTTGACAACCAAGCAATATTATTATTATTATTATTATTATTATTATTATTATTATTATTATTATTATTATTATTATTATTATTATTATTATATAGATAATGTGAAGAATTTGAGTATCTGGGAGTAAAAGTAGATAAAGAGGATAAATAAGAAAGTGATATTAAGAACAGAATAAATAAAGGTAGAGCAATAACAGCAATGATGAATAGTTTTATGGAACAGACATATAACCAGGAAAAATAAGTTACAAATATATAATTCAATAGTGAGAAGTACTGTCACATATGGAGGTGAAGTTTGGAAATTCAACAAAAACTTAGAACACAAACTTATGTCGATGGAAATGGATTTCTCGAGGAGAGCAGCAAGATGTTCAAAATTAGAAAAAAAAAAAATTCTGTCATACGAGAAAAAAATAAATAATAGGTATTCAATAGTAGATTATATAAGATACAAGCAATTAAATTGGTATGGGCATGTACGACAAACGCAAGAAGAAAGGTTACCGAGGAAAATATTGGAATGGTGTCCACCTGGAAGAAGAAGGAAAGAAAGGCCTCTAAACTTGCGGATGCAAGAAATAAGAACTGGAGTGAGAACAAGAGGACTGGAGGACATGGAGTGGATGGATAGAGACGAGTAAAGAAGAAAAATAAAGCTTTAGGCACAGAAAGATGTGTAAACATTAAAATCTGTATATAAAAAATTATTATTGTTATTATTATTATTATTATTATTATTATTATTATTATTTATGATAAGGGAGTTTGGAGAATCAGGACCAGCTCTGATTTATAAATAATACAAGGACGCAAATATTGCCACTGATGTAAAAATCAGAGGGTTGGAGTGGCTGGGCCACATCATCAGGATGGGCAATAATAGAATTCCTAAAATATTATTACGGGTAAATGCCAAACCAAGTGGCAAAATAAGAGTCGGAAGACCCAAATTACTGTGGTTAGAGACATCCAGGATGACCTTGTGAAGACAGGAATTAAGAGATGGAGACAGAGAGCTTTGGGAAAAGAGGATTGGACGGCAATTCTTAAGGAAGCCAGGGCTAAACTAAAAGGGATGTAGGCCACAGATGATGATTATTATTGTTATTGTTATTATTGCTATTATTATTATTATTATTATTATTATTATTATTATTATTATTATATATCACTAGCTAATACCTGTCGTGCGTTTCTACGCCTAAATAAATGAAGTATGTTTTTTTTCTTTAGTTGAATAAGTAAAAGTTAAAATAATTAAACATTTACATCGTAATTATTTTTAGAAACCCTGCTAATTACCCATATTGGCCAGGAATCTACTTATCCCGATCTTCTTGGCATAAATGAGCTGAAAGACAGTTATCCGCAAAAGAATTACCCGCTGTGCGCTGCTACCTTGCCCGGGAATCTAGTCTTCCCGATCTTCTTGGCATAAATGAGCTGAAAGATAAAAATGGTTATTGAGAGTTATCCGTAAAAATATGCTGCCACGGACTTATGTTATATTTTTTGAGATATTCAATTCTGTGTACATTAATTTGGTGCATATGTCATGGTTTAGGCAGCGTAAGCCATTTAAGCGTCGAAAAAGTTTCGAAAAATATGTTTTCTTCTACAAAGGGTGATTTTAAGGGTAAAGGGGTTGGGACTTACAACTCCCGTATAGCCTAAAACCTTCCCGGGACACTCCTGAACATTTTGCAGAAAGTCCCATCACAGTCGGATAAGCGGCATGGCAGCGCATAAAGGACAAACAGATAGACAGACAGACATATAGATATACATTCTTTATATTAATTATATATATATATATATATATATATATATATATATATATATATATATCATACAATTGTTAAAAGCATCATTACATATGGAGCAGAACTTTGGCCATTAATAACAAAAACAAATAAGTACCTTTTGGCAACGGAAATGGATTTTATACGAAGACCAGCAAGAATTTCAAGAAGAGAAAAAATTAGGAACTCAGTTATAAGGGAGAAAATGAAGATTGAAGACACTATTTTAGATTATATTAAAACTCAGCAATTAAGATGGTACGGACATGTCCAGCTAATGGAAGAGAATCGACTACCAAAATCTGTTTTGGAATGGAAATCTGAGGGAAGACGAGGCAGAGGAAAACCTAAAACCTCCTGGAGTCAGGGAATATGTTTATACATGAAGGAGAAACATGTACAACCAGGAGATTGGATGGACCGATAAAATTGGTTATTAGGAATCGGACGATGTCAAAGACATTAATCAACCGATGATCTATCTATGTATTGTTGTCTCATTCAACTCGCTCGATCACTGATTTTATTGTTTGACTGTGTAGTTAGTTATTGCTGATTTATGATTGCATTTATTATTTCATACATTACCTGATGTACACTTTGTAAATGTAACATGTATTGAAACTTGAATCGAGAAAATAATTTATCGATAATGCTATAAACATTATGTAGAAAATTTACAAGTACGGGTTACCTGAAACACATTGTAAAGATATTACATTACTTCATAAATATGTACATAATATCCACTGGTGTGCTTTTGCTCTGTTGTCAACTTTTTTTCCTGCACAATAAATGTCTCCATAAAGTTTAAGAGCGGTAGATAACGTCCAAGCATTTGAACGACTTTCACACTGTTTCGTACACAAATTGCATACGAATTTAAAACATGTACGTGGAGGATGTGGGTTTAGTCCAGATTTTACAATCCTGTCCAGCACCAAAATATTTTCAAGATTCCTCTGTGGAATGTTTTGTTTACGCTCTACTACGGGTAATAATTGCCTTAATTAATTTATCATCATCATCATCAACAATCACGGATTAAGCCCATGTGGCTTGTTCCGGTCTCATAGATTCTCATTCAAAAGTTGGATCCATCTCTTCTTCGGTCTACCAACATTCCTGCGTCCTTTTGGTTTGTATTTAAGTATAATTTGGGAATTCGATCATCTTCCATTCTTTGAACATGTTCTTTCCATTTTTTCTAGATTCTTTTATTCTATCTAAGAGTTTAAAGATATATTAGCTCATTTCTAATATCTTCACTTCTTCTCTTATCTTGATGTTTACAACCATCCACACTTCTCAGAAATCTCATTTCAGCTGCTTCTATGATCTTCTCTCCTATTTTAGTTAAAACCCAAAATTCACTACCATACAATAGTAAGGGGACTGCCACTACTTTATAAAATTTTAGTTTTGTTTCTTTTCTTGTGCTTAATTAATTTATATTCGCTTTATTTCCAATGGTTATATTGCAGTTTATAGGAAGTGGTTATTGTTAAAAGCTTGGACTTCTCTCTTGTCCTAGATATCTGATGTCCAGATCATTTTGCTCTCTCACTGTCAACATACCGCATGAAATATTTCAATTTCGTTGAACTGTTTGCTTTATTCATTCTCCACAGAATATCAGGCACCTGAAATCTTATACTTATCGAAAACATTACGTTGCATTTGTGGATTCCTTATCTCGACTCTCATTTAACCCTTAAATTGGTAATATATCCTACAGAATACATCAGTTGGTTTAAGTTGTTTAATATTTTTAATAAAAGAAGTAAAGAAACAAGCTGATAAAGCAGCACAAATATCAGGGTATATGAAAGATTTAATTTGGCGCAACAAACATATGTCAATAGAAAGCAAAACCCGCATATACAAAACGATAGTTCGACCAGTTATCGTATATGGAGCAGAAACTAGGGCTGATAGAACAAAAAGTAAACAAATAACAAGCACATGCGAAATGAAAATCTTAAGAACTATTCAGGGGAAAACATCATTTGATAAAATACACAACACAGAAATTAGGGACAAATGCCATATTCAAGACATAACTAAATTTATTATAGATAGACGAAAATATTGGCATATAGAATGAAAGAAAACCGGCTTGCAAATAAGAGCTAAAGGAGATAGACCAATGGACGGGAGAAGAACAAGAGGAAGACCAGCCAAGAGATGGATAGACAGTGAATACACATCCAATACGTCTTCCTCCGAGGAGTGATTTTGGAAATAAACAAGATGAAAATCCTACAAATTAAGTTTAAGAAGAAGAATAAGAATAAAACAGAATAAAACTAACACAAATAAATCTTTACAGTAAATGTGTGTCTAATTTCATGCCTCAAATGGTAGTCAATGACCAATCACGTTTCAATGAATTTTGTTTTACAACCAATGGCAGTCGTGTTTCACATCGCTCTTTATCGATTTCACTTTATCAGCTCCTGCTTTTGTGATAAAGATAGCTCCTCCTTTTTAGTATTCTGAGTAGGTCAGAACATTATTTTTCTCCAACAAATACATCGAATATAGCAAATAATGAACAGATTCCTTGATTTTGCTGAGTTTACTAAAAAAAATAAATTGATAATCTATAATGTTGATTATAATATACAGTTTGACGTGTTTCATTATTTCTCCACTAGGGTGAATTCTCACAATTTTGCGATCCTATTTGGCAATAAATAATTTGATCAAGTTGCAGTGAATTATATAACCTCACATATCTGATTTGTTATCGAACATCGCCGTTTACATTAAATATATATATATATATATATATATATATATATATATATGAATATTTTAAAATACCGGTAACTATATTTAAATAATGACTTTTGAGTAAACAGTTTAATTTAATTCGTTAAATAGTTGTAACAAATGTCACTGTTGATTTCCAAATTCTCTAGATAAATTGGAAATCACTCGTGGCATTACTTGTGATAATAACAGTTATACAATATTCCGTTTTCACTGCGGTCCGCCACATTTAAATAACTAACACGAGAAAATGGTCTTTTGACCTTGGTTTTTCCTCAAGGGGTTTTGCTAATTTAAGAGGTCAGTCGCTACTCCTGATCTTTATTGGAACTATGATCTGTTTCTATTGTTTTAAATCAAATGATTCTGCTGCCTTTACTTAACTTGATATGAATGTGATTAATAATTCATTTTGCGGTACGTGATTTTTATTGAAACTGTGGCCCAAATTCCCAGGCATTTGCTTTACAACTAAAAAAGCCTAAACATCACAATCAGAAATTCAACACAGCCGGGAATCTAACTCATGCCCGCTGCATTAGATGTAACCCACAATTGTGAGACAACACAAACTGAAGGTACTCTTAAATTATATCACTGGGAGGAAAATAAGGCAAGTGCAGTTTTAATAATAATAATAATAATAATAATAATAATAATAATAATAATAATAATAATAATAATAATAATAATAATAATAATAATAATAATAATAATAATAGTAGTAATCCGGTATCATGGCAGCTGCCGCCGTCTTCCGAAAACCAAACGCCATCCCTCTCTGTCCATCCATTGATCTTCCTCCAATCCTCTGATATTCATAGCTGCTTGTGCCCCTTCTATCCTAGTTTTCTTCGGTCTTCCTCCTTTCTATTGGGGTCCATTCCATAACAATTTTAGGCAATCTTTGCTTTAGTATTGTTTTGACATGGCCATACCACTGTAATCTTTTCTTTTCTATGATGTCCGGCTCCTCTTGTACACCCATAATTTCCCTTATTTCTTTGTTTCGTATTCTATCCATTCTACATTTTCCAGCTGATCTTCTTAAAACATCCATTTCTGTACTTAAAATTATTTTCATTTCTCTGGTAGCAATTTGCCAGACTTCAGCACCTTACGTTAAAATGCTCTGAACTATGGTTTGATATATTTGTAATTTTCTATTTTTTGTAATATTTTTGCTCCACCAAACAGAGTTCAAAGCATTTATTGCTTGTTTTGTTTGTGCGATTCTATTTTTAATTTCCACTGTGTTATCGCCTGAATGATCTAATTTTGTTCCTAAATAAGTGCATTCAATACTAGGTTTTAGTTCTTCTCCATTGTTGAAATTTATATTTTCCATTTCTTCTCCTATACACAGATATTTAGTTTTCTCAATGTTTATATAAAGTCCCCATCTTTCATATTCTTCTTTTAGTTTTTTTAGCCATATATTCTATGTCATTGTGGTCTTGTGCTATTAATACCTGGTCATCTGCAAAATTTACTGAATATACATGTGTATTTTGGATTGGTATACCCATTTTTGACGTTTTTTCCTCCAGTCTCGTCTCTTAGTTTCTTTCGAGATAAATTTTGAATAGAGTTGGAGATAAACTGCAGACTTGACTTAAACCTTTTGTAATAGTAAATCCCTCTGTTATATGATTTCCAATTTTTATTTTCGAAATAGATCCTTTGTATAATGCTTTTATAGCTTCTATTAATTTTTTTGGTAATGTTAGAATTGTCAAAAGTTTTCATAACATTTTTTTAGGAATACTGTCATATGCCTTGGTTAAATCGACAAAAAGCAAATGTATATCTCTGTTAGTAGCTCTTTCTTTTTTGCTATCATTTGCGTTATATATTATCTGTGCATGACCTACCATTTCTAAAACCAGATTGTTCAATAATATAATAATAATAATAATAATAATAATAATAATAATAATAACAACAATAATAACATATTTATTTTACCTGGCAGATTTAAGGCTTTAAGGCCTTGTCCACCACTTAACAGTTCTAATGGCCTTGAGAGCTATATGAAAAAATGGCAAAAATTTCGATAAATAACAAACTTAAACATATTTAGGAGCAAGTTAAATACATATCAGGCCAATCCTCATAGATTAATATACGAGTTGGAATCTACTGTAAACAAATTTTAATGGTTATTATTCAGGGATCTTGATTGAACATAGTGATTTAAAAGACCCATTTTTTCGGTTATTTATAATACTAATTTCAGACGTCTTAAATACGTGTTACGTTCTTTTTACCATGTTATATGGTTATTTCACATTATAATGTAAAATTAATCAGTTAATCACTATATTCTCGCATAACTGCTATACTAGAGTCTGGTCGAGAACAGAGAGGCTAATATTAATTAATATACTCTTAGTTTGCATAAATAATGAAATAATTCTAGACTACAATACGACATTAATGAACTATTATTGATGATTTGTATGTTTATTTAAAGTCTTATTATTCTTCTTCATCCAACCAAGTCTTAGGTCTGTTACGATCTCACCGATGAATTTTGAACTTAGCGTTTCCTTGGATGGCCCAGAGATCTCTTTCCTGTTGGACAATAACGAAGCCTGGCCTTGGGAACTCTATCTGAACTAATCTGAACTCATTCGTCGCAAATGATTTATCCAGTTGTTCTGGTATCTATGTATGTATATAATGACCGGTTCTAAACTTAGTTCCTTCAATATATCATAATTGGAGACCATTAATTTGTGATATTAATCTAATATATAAAAATTAATGTTTGTTTATTTGTATGTTTGCTTGTTTGTTTGTTTGTACTTTATGCGCAGCCATATCGTTGATCCAATTGTGATGTTTTTTTTTGCAAAATGTTGAGGAGATTCCCGGGATGAACATAGGATATAAGAGTGTTGTGATACTCAACTCCTACACCCTTAAAAATCATCCTTTGTAGTGAAAAACGTGAAAAAATAATCATTTTTTTGGCGCTTAAATGGCTTACGCTGCCTAAAGCATAAAAAATGCACAAAATTAACCTGCACAGAATTTAATATCTCAAACAACTCTACAAAAAAGTCCGCAACAGCATATCTTTACCTTTTACGGATAACTCACAATAGCCGTTTTTGTCTTTCATTGATGCCAAGAAGATCAGGATAAGTAGATTCCCGAACAAGCGTGCTCTGCCGATTGTGATGGGGCTTTTTGCAAAATGTTTAGGATTTTCCCGGGAAGGTTATAGGCTATAAGAGAGTTTTAATGCTCAAGCCCTTCACCCTTAAAAATCATCCTTTGTAGTGAAAAAGTAAAATGAAAGTGGCTTTTTGTACGTTTAAATGGCTTATGCTGCCTAAACCATAACAAATACACCAAATTAATGTACACAGAATTGAATATCTCAAAAAACTCTACAAAAAAGTCCGCGCCAGCATATGTTTATCTTTTATGGATAACTCACAATAGCCGTTTTTGTCTTTCATTGATGCAAGAAGATCAGTATAAATAGATTCCCGGGCAAGCAGAGCAGCAGCACGGATAGCTCGAAATAACGAATCTTTTTCAGCTCATTTATGCCAAATACATCGGGATACGTAGATTCCCGGGCAATGCCAGGTAATAAGCACGGGGTATCTAAAAATAATAACGATATGAATTTATAATTATTTTTCCTTTTACTTATTCAACTAAGCGTAAAAAACACACCATATATATTATTTATTAGCAGCGCACGGCGGGCATTAACTAGTAAATTTATAAATGCATCCTTAAATAAACTGTTAATATTTCTCTGTAGAATTATTATCCATTCCGCGGTATACATAAGACATATAATAAAATTAAATCAATGTAGGTAGATGGCATTTGTAATAATTGTCATGTAAATTGATGAAAATACCACGCAAAAGATAATTATTAAATCAGCAATTCAATATTTAATTGTTGGATGACATTTATGTTGCTATGTGCGTCATTGATGAAGTGGAAGTGAAATTAATATGATGCATCGATAAAGGGTTATCTCGTAAACTTTGGGCGTTTTTCTTCTACAATCTCCACTCCTATTATATTCCATGACATTAAATTTGTCGCACATTTCCACATTGTTCGTATAACGTAATAAAGTATAAACTATTGTTTCATGAACAAAATGTTTACATTAAGGAAAACGTGACTATATCCAGTTATCCATATATATTCATGAAAATGTAATAAACATTAAATAGGAGTTTAAATTTATCTCCAATCTATTGAATAATTTAGAATGACGCATACAACTATTGTTTCGTAATTGTTTGCATGAACGCAACAATAATATTACAATATTGAATTTAATAAAAATAATTTTAACAGAGATTTATAGAGACATTATTTATGAATTTATTAATTTATAATAGCATTGTTGACTTTATTTATGGTATTGCCAACCGTTGGTCGGATTATATTTATTTTATTATTTTATTTTATTTTAACAGCCATTAGAGCATCATAGATGCTTTAGGACGTGTCCAGATTACAATATGTACATAAATAATAATATAAAATATAACACATACATGCATATAGTATATTGCGATACAAGTGAGGTAAGCACTTGTTACTGATCGAGAAAAAGTTTGAAAAAAACGAGGCGCTTGCGCCGAATTTTTTAAATTTTCGAGATCTGTTACGTGCTTACCTCATGCGTATTGCATACAGTTTTTTGGTCGATGTGACTAATTTTTATTAAATATAGTAATAAATGAATTAAAATATTGGTTGGATGTAAATGACTTCTATGAGAAAGAAACATTTGGTGATCGTTGCTGTATAGATTTTCATTTGTTTTATTATAAGCAAGGATTGTTGGCTGTGGAGACATTTTTATATGTAGTGCCGTGATTAGAATCTATTTGATAATGTTATTATGGAAGCAGTCATGGTAAATGATAGAGAAATTGAAGAAGCCTGGAGAGTGGGATGTTCTGCATGCATTCCGGAAAAGTCTAAAGAAAGGTACGAGTTAGTGTACAAAGCATTCAAGAAATATTTTATTTTACTTACCGAACGTGTGCTTTTTGAGTCCATATCAGCATAGCGATTTATTTTGTTTGCATAGCAACCGGGTTAGATGTGGGAACGTTGACATACTTCCAGTAACAACAATATTGGTAAGTATAAGAAATTAGTCACATCGACAAAAAAATATATAATGGAACTAATTTACATTGCAATTAAAATAAACCATAATACCAAGGGGCACTTTCACAAGAAAAGATGGAGATGCAATTTCAATCAAATATTACTTACAATTTTAAATTTAAGTATTCACCCATACTTAATGGTACGTAAGACAATAAAATGTTCTTTACAGCAAGCTTACATTTTTTGCTCGTAAGAAGTTTATAATTGGAAGGGAGATGATTATATAGATTACTTACTACCTCTATGTGATATGCTGTTAATACTTCTGGTAGCCTCTGACAATTTAGGTGTATATTATTAGATATTCTTGTGTAATGTTCATGTAAATCTGAATTTATTTTGAAGAGTTTTAAATTTTTATGAATAAAGCAAACTGATTCTAAAATGTAAATACAAGGAACCGGTGATGTTTTTAGTTCTTTGAAGAGTTTCTTACTTTATGTTCGGAATGGTGCTTTCTTAATGATTTTAATAATTGGTTTTTGTAATTTGAGTATTTGAATAGATTTTGGTGATGATCCTCTTATCATTATACCATATATTAACTGTGAATGTATGTATCCAAAATATACAATTTTTAATACTTCCTCTGGTAATATTCTAGTGAGAACGCGAATAGCATAGCATAATCGGTTAAGTTTTCCAGATAAATGTTGTATATGGCATTCCCATGACAGATTGGAATCAATCCATACACCTAGAAATTTGGCACAATTTGCTTCTTTATTAAGGCGTCATTCAGCATAATGTTAATGGGGTTATTCAGATTTTGTTGATTGAAGTACATAACTTATATACTGTTTTGTTTACGTTTAGTTTGAGTTTATTGTTTATTAGTCATTGTTCTAGATTTGTTGATGTTTTATCTATCTTCAGTTGTAGATCATTATTGTGATCGTTACTGAGTATGATGTTTGTGTCGTCTGCAAATAATATAGTTTTTGCTTTGGACATAATTATGGGAAGGTCATTAATATATATATAAAAAGGATTGGACTCAGAATTGATCCTTGGGGTACCCCTTGCTCCATAGATGTTGAGTTTGATCGGATATTGTTAATTGCTCTCTCTCTCTCTCTCTCTCTCTCTCTCTCTCTCTCTCTCTCTCTCTCTCTCTCTCTCTCTCTCTCATGGTTTTTTGTATTCATTTCAACGCCGGCTGTAAAACCTCTATATGTATACGTAAGTTAATTATTGCAACTCTATATTAGAAAATTACAGATATCCAATAATGCAGCTATCTACTGTGATGCTTTAGTTCGTAGTTACTAGGCAACAAAACATATACTTTATGTTCTAACAACACACGCTATCAAAACATAAAATACAGGTTCAACAAAACGTAAAACACGCCAGTTTGAATTTCGTATAACTACATGAATAAACTTTTCTTGACTTTTCTGGAAGTATATTAATAGTTGCATCTTCGACTGCTTTTAAGTTTTTTTCTGATGAACCGTGAAAATCACATTCTCCGCTCATTTTTACTTTAAATTCACATACGAAACTAGCACCTAAAATTGCAGAATATAACAACAATTTTATTGATTTATCGTGTATTTTGTTTTTTTCTCCAAAGCCCACATTACTCTTTCTTTAAACATATCGTTTCCGCAATCAATACATATCGTTATATATACTAAATATACAACATATACTCAAATATTCTGAACGTAGATAAAATATTGTAGACAACACGTTACAAAATTAGGTTTAGTAACTCGCTGCTCTTAGAACAGTTTGAGCGTCTCGTTAATAAACTTATGTTTTTGTAACTAGTATAAATAACTATTATCCTCTCGCCTTATAGGTTCCACAGGCCATCCGGGCCTTACAGTAATACGACCTGTTGGGGAAGTTATTTTAACTATGGATCACACATGATTTTTTATCACAAACGCCTCCCCGAAAACGCTATGTATTTTATTATATAAGACCTAAACCTGTGACTCGAACTTATCATTCCTTGATAATGGCGTGTGGGATCATGCCGAAACGTCGGAATCAGTGGCCGGAGGCCGAACGTGAATCCAAGACGGAAAAATCCCAAGAAAACTTTCATATTCATACTTATATCCGCGAAAATCTGCAATATAACACACATATATATATACAATATAATTACTGTTAATTAAATAAAAATAAAACGTAGTTTTATTTGATTTTCATATTTATTATATAATTTAGTGACAGCTATTTCGGTACAATGTACCTTCTTCAGACATGTTAAATTATGAATTTCATAATTTTTTAACATTCTGAAGAAGGTACAGTGTACCGAAACAGCTGTCACTGAATTATATAATAAATATGAAAATCAAATAAAACTACGTTTTATGTTTATTTAATTAACAAATATGGATTTTCATCAAGTAAACACCAACTCAATTGATTATATAATATAATTATTATTTACAATATATTTCGATTTAATCTAGATTTAATGAATGAAATATAAAATGTACAAGATAGAAACATGAAAAAAAAAGTGTCATAGAATAAATTTAGCTCTCGAGAAAAATTAATTATTTAACAACAAACAATTGTACAAGCGTGACATACAAATATCAAGTGTGCGGGAACCCCTGATATCTTGAGGGAGGTAATTTTATTTCACTCCTATACTAACTGACTGACCTTCCACCCCTGTAATTGACAATGGACATGAAGCCAGCAGTAGATTGGCAGGTAAAGAACCTTCCAGGCCTGTTGCGCAATAGAGTTTTTTTACGTAAATTAGGTATTAAATTTTAAGAAACTAATGGGAGTAATTTATATTTCAGATCATTATATTCGTGATGTCATAAAGAAATATTTTCCAAGATAGTATTTCGTCAGATAAATATGTGCATACCCTTGGGCAGTACTCTGGTATCTTAAAAGTTACAGCAGTGGATTTATTTTAACATGATGTAGTTTCGGAGACAAAATTGTTTGAGATAAGTTCACCGGCATCATTGGAAGGTTCACTCATCTCGAATGAATACTAAAACTGGGAGATTTCAAAGATAAGAGGTTATGTTATCCTTTTTTTGTTTTTTTAATGGAATTTGTTGCCATTAAAGTAGTTTATTTGATATATCGTCTTGCCTCTCAAAACCAGTAATAATAACCAATAGCTCTGGCGTCTCTTGGAGTGGTAATTGCTTTAGTTATAAAAGGAAAGCGACAACATCGTTTAGGTAATTTGGTAGGATGTGCTATTAGGAATGTAATGGCAGACACCGGCCAGAACATTCTTTTTTCGGAGTCGGAAAATTTTGGAATTCGTTTTTAATACAATGTTTGATTATATATTCTTTCTCTCTCTCTCTCTCTCTCTCTCTCTCTCTCTCTTTACAATAGTTTATCCTCACCCTTTTAGGTACTTCTATGTGCTCCAATGGCAGTCGGGCCTTACAATGGCACTAACGTCGGGAGAGTTTTGAAACTCTAGATCGTATATTTGCTTTTTTTACCACACAAGAACATGAAGGGCTTTCCAGGATGAGTGATCAGCTCAATACTAAGACCATTTCCGAGACAACACGAACATTTAAGACAACATGTATATTCTATTTGCATTATTTCTGTAATTGAACTGAGCACGAGCAGTTGCTCATTTCGGTGTCAAAACGGTTACAACATTTATTTGTGAATAAAATGTATTCGTTTTCTTCTTCTTCTTCTACTTCATGAGATTAGGCCTTTTGACCCGTTTCCACATCAAGTTGGATTTAATGAATCTTCCCATCTAGTAAATGGGGGTCCAACACTTCTATGTCCTATTGGTTTATACTTTAATAACAGCTGAGGGATTCTATCTATAGGCATTCTTTTAACATGTTCATAGCTGAAGGAACAGATTTCAAAAAAATATTTCTTCCAAACTACAAAGAATATAATCACAATTCCAACGTTCCTGGAAAGAGAAAAGTTCAAATGTCACTATTTTATGCATTCAAAATGAGCACCACGTGTTACACAACAAATATGAAAACGGTGACTCATTTCTTGTCATACACGAATTAGCTTTTCTCTAGTTATCGAATTCACAGCTTCAACAATTCGATGTTGCAGATTTTCAAGAATGTCAGGCATAGGGGGATAAAAACACGGTCTTTTACGTAACCCCACAGATAAAAATCACACGGGGTTAGGTCGGGTAACCTGGGAGGCCACCAGTAATGAAGTTGATCTTATGCTCCTCCTCTTCCAATCCAACGTCATGTTGTGTCGCCGTTTTAATACAACCAATCAACTTGACAAGCAACAGCGCCAATGCGGTCGTGATCGGAACTTCAAACGTTTCTCTTTTGCAGAAACGTTGGAATTGTGCTTCTATTTTTTTTTTGTAGTTTGGAAGAAATAAGTCTGTTCCATCTTTCTGAATGGCTCTGTATAATAAGAACAGTTTCATATACTGGAATGGGCACGACATATATTTGGGATTGAGAAAGGGACATGGAAACCCTTGTAGGAAAACCAGAGCGAAAACGCCCAAAAACGGTAAAAATGATTTGACGGAAGTAAATTTTACAGGGAATGTTTTGAAAACATTAACTCACGTTAGGGATGTATGGTAACTTATTTGCGCGCGGCCATGCACCTTACGGATTCGATAGTGCCAGTGAGTTGTTGTTGTTACTATTATTATTATTATTATTATTATTATTATTATTATTATTATTATTATTATTAAATATTTAGTAGTAGATTATATAAGATCCATCCATCCATAATAATTCTGCCCGAGGGCAGGTCCTTCACTGCAATCACATCATTTTAATGCTGTGCTTACAGCTTTACTAGGGAATTGTAGGTGTGGTAGCTTCCCGTTGCTTTCCACACCGGTGAAGGATGATGATGGTGACCATATGATTTCGGGGACCGTTTGGGCCTTAAAGTTTTCCTGACATTTGTCTTACAGGTGAGGAAAAACCCCGATAAAAACCTTACCCAGAAAAACTGCCCCGACCGGGGATCGAACCCGGCCCGCTGCGTGACAAGGCAGCACGCTACCTCGAGACCACGGCGGTGGACGTACATAAGATATAAGAAATTAAATCGGTTTGGCCTTGTATAACGAATGGAAGTTGAAAGGTTGCCCAGAAAAACATTGGAATGGTGTCCACCTGGAAGAAAGAAGACCACGAAACACGTGGATGCAAGAAATAAGAACTAAAATGTGTACAGGAGGACATGAAGTAGATATATATAGGGACGAGTGGAGAAGTAAAATAAAACTTTAGGTACAGAAAGATGGGTAACTTAAATATTGAAAATCTGTATATAAATAAAATAAATTATTATATAAGATTGTACCCTCAAGTAGGAGTACAAGAATGATAATCTACAACTGTTATACATTATCTTACACGTTTTTCAGATTGTATCGCTGTGATATCACTTACATGTGTATTGTGTGAGTGTTTACTCATAATGTGATAAGTGTTAAAGACATTTTCTCTGATGGAGTTTGTGTAACTATATAAAATCAAGATCCGCCCGCAGGCTGTAAATGATTTAAAGCTATATTCCATCCATCCATCCATCCATAGTAATTCTGCCCGAGGGCAGGTCCTTCACTGCAGTCATAGCATTTTCATGTTATGCTTTGCAGCTTTACTAGGGAATTGTAGGTGTGGTAGCTTCCCGTTGCTTTCCACACCGGTGAAGGATGGTGATGATGGTCATATGATTTCGGGGATCGTTTGGGCCTTAAAGTTTTCCTGACATTTGTCTTACAGGTGAGGAAAACCCCCGATAAAAACCTCACCCAGAAAAACTGTCCCGACCGGGGATCGAACCCGGGCCCGCTGCGTGAAAAGGCAGCACGCTGCCTCGAGACTACAGCGGTGGACGTAATATCAATAATGATAATATTATTATTATTATTATTATTATTATTATTATTATTATTATTATTATTATTATTGTTGTTCTTATCATACTAAAATTAAATTAAACCTTAATGCCCCTTGTTACATGTGTAACATCTGAAATGTACCATAAGTAATGCCAAGAGTGATTTCCAATTTATCTAGAGAATTTGGAAATCAAGAGTGGCATTTGTTGGGACTATTTAACGAATAAAATTAAGCTCTTTACTAAAAAATAATTATTTGAATATAGCTACCGGTGTTTTAAAATATTTATGTAGTTAATGTAAACGGCGATGTTTGAAAACAAATTAGAAATGTGAGGTTATGTATATTCACTGCAACTCGATCATATTATCTATTGCCAAATAGGATCGCAATATTGTAAGAATGCACTCTAGTGGAGAAATAATGAAACACATCAAACTATTATAATCAACATTATAAATTAATCATTTATATTTTGAATAAACAACTCAGTAAAATCACTGAATCTATTCATTATTTGTTATAGGCTATTCAATGTATTTGTTGGAGACAAATAATAGTCTAACATGTTCAGAATATTAAAAAAGGAGGAGATTTCTTTATCACAAAAGCAGGAGCTGATAAAGAGAAATCTATAAAGAGCGAGGTGAAACACGACTGTCATTGGTGTAAAACAGAATTCATTGAAACGTGATTGGTCATTGACTACCATTTGCGACATGAGTTAAATAGTCACATTATTTCCACGATAAATTAATATTTACCGCGAATGCCTGATTTACAGTTATGTAACAACGTTAGGATTGCGTTTGACTTCGCTACAACTAGGCCTACACGTTGTATAACGTTTAAGTAGTAACTAGAGTAATTTTATGTTTTAACCGTTAAGGGTTAAGTTAATCTAAGTTTATTAAACCTTTTGCTTCGAATTTAAATTCCATGTAGGCCTATGTCTGCTGTATGTATTCTAAAAGTCAGTGGTTCCCCCAACTTAGATCGTTGTGGAAGGGATTCGCGAGTCGAAAAAGGTTGGGAACCCGTTGTTATAGACTATACATGCTAAGGATTTAAATAGTTACAAACATAACAGCACTTCAGTTAAAGGTTTTTCTATGTCTGAGTATGTTATCTCAAATACATCCCTAGCGGAATTCAATAAAACTGACTATTTAACTCATGCCACAAATGCTGGTCAATGCCCAATCACGTTTCAATGAATGTTGTTTTACAACCAATGACAGTCGTGTTTCACCTCGCTATTTATCGATTTCTCTTTATCAGCTCCTGCTTTTGTGATAAAGAAAGCTCATCCTTTTTAATGTTCTGAACAGCTCAAAGCATTATTTTTCTCCAACAAATACATTGAATATAGCAAATAATGAAAAGATTCCTTGATTTTACTGAGTTGTTTACTAAAAAAATAAATGAATAACCCGTAATGTTGATTATGATATATAGTTTGATGTGTTTCATTATTTCTCCACTTGGGTGCACTCTTACAATATTGCCATCTTATTTGGCAATAAATAATATGATCAAGCAGCAGTGAATGAACATAACCTCACATTTCTGATTTGTTTTCAAACATAGCCGTTTGCATTAAATATATAAATATTTTAAAATAACTATAGTTAAACAATGATTTGTGAGTAAACAGCTTAATTTTATCCGTTAAATAGTCCTAACAAATGCCACACTTGATTTCCAAATTCTATAGATAAATTCACTCCTCACTTCGTGAGTCGTGAATTTATCGATAATTTGGAAATCACTCGTGGCATTACTTATAACTATTTAACTCATGCCCCAAATGGGAGTCAATGACCAATCACATTTCAATGATTTCTGCTTTACAACCAATCACAGTCGTGTTTCACCAAATATTTATCAATATTAAATTTACCATATTAATGAAAACTCCTCCATTTTAATATTCTGAACAGGTCTGACCATTATTTTGCAGTGACTGACTCTCTAAGAAATACGGCTGCCAGATTGTATATATAGTGCATGAATGTCAACACATAGCGCTTGAAGAAGTTAATATAAAAACATTTGTAGCAATTGATTATACCACCAAAAAAAGAAACCACTGTTTGCACTTTCTTAAATGTATTTTTTCCCAGGTAATAATCCAGAAAAATATAATTGTCATATTTACATCATACGACATCAGAAATGAATTAATATACAGTTTGATGTGTTTCATTTTTTCTCCACTAGAGAGCATTCTTACAATATTGCGTTCCTTTAGCAATAAATAGTATGATCTGGTTGCAGTGATAAACAAAAGAAGCAGATGAAGCGTACCAATCGTTTCTCATTTGTTTTCAAACATCGCCGTTTACATTAAATATATAAATATTCTAAAATAAATATAGTTAAATAATGATTTGTGAGTAAACATCTTAATTTTATTCGTTAAATAATCCTAACAAATGCCACTCTTGATTTCCAAATTCTCTAGATAAATTCACTCCTCACTTCGTGAATCGTGAATCGTGAATTTATGGATAATTTGGAAATCACTCGTGGCATTACTTATGATAAACAATTTTTCTAAACAAATTGTCTCACTTGATATTTAGTATCATGCATTTATGTAAGTTTCAAAGAATGCATGTCCTTTCTGCAGTAAAATTTGATTAGTTGGCATTAGATAAAAAATGCTTTGATGAGGGTTTATATGCTGTAAGCGTCGCGCTAATGCACAGTTCACTGTCTTATATTTAGAATGCATAAACATTCTGTGCTTTATTGTCACTCATTAATTTAATGCCATTTGTTTAAATGCTACATGAAGCTTTATGTTATAGCATTTTGCCTTATATGTTAAACACTAATTTAATGTGATGTGTTTTACGATACATTGAATGCATTTAAAATATTTAATTGCGAAATTTAGTGAATTGATAATAGCTTCATGCACTGCTCATTGTCATAAGTAATGCCACGAGTGATTTCCAAATTATCGATAAATTCACGACTCACGAAGTGAGGAGTGAATTTATCTAGAGAATTTAAAAATCAAGAGTGGCATTTGTTAGGACTATTTAACGAATAAAATTAAGCTGTTTACTCAGAAATTATTATTTAAATATAGTTATTTTAAAATTTTTATATAGGCCTATTTAATGTAAACGTGATGCTTGAAAACAAATGAGAAACGATTGGTACGCTTCATTTGCTTATTTTGTTCATCACTGCAACCAGATCATATTATTTATTGTCAAAGGAACGCATATTGTAAAATTGCACTCTAGTGGAGAAAATATGAAACACATCAAACTCTGTATTAATTCATTTATGTCCTATGATGTGAATGTGACAATTATATTTTCTGGAATGTTATTACCTGGGAAAAAATACATTTTAGAAAGTGAAAAGAGTGGTCTCTTTTTTGGTGGTATAATCAATTGCTACAAATGTTTTTATATTAACTCCCGCATGCGCTATGTGTTGATATTCATGCACTATATATATACAATCTGGTAGCCGTATTTCTTAGAGAGTCAGTCACTGCAAAATAATGGTATGACCTATTCAGAATGTTAAAAAGGAGATATTTTCTTTATTATGATAAACTTTAGTTGGTAAATTCTAGGCTAAACACGACTGTGATTGGTTGTAAATAAAAAAATCATTGAAACGTGATTGGTCATTGACTCCCATTTGGGGCATGAGTTAAATAGTCATTGTAAATAATTACCAGGAATTAAAACGTAGGAATAAGTAAATTAAGAAATTGATTATTAATAGTGGAATACTTTTTTTAGATTTTTCATCATTCAAAATCAATTTAAGTTACTTAGGAGTCAGCGGCGTGGAGTGGTCAGAGCCCAGCCGGATGACAAAAATGTGACTTATAGTTTATAAAAACTATTATTCCGAATTATTCATTTTACAAATACTATGATATTAAAATGCCTTGTAAATTTTGCTTCGTGTATATATATCATCATCCGGTATAATGGCAGCTACCGCACCATTCCTCTCTGTCCATCCATTGATCTTCCTCCAATCCTCTGAAATGCATAATTGCTTGTACCCCTTCTATCCAAGTTTTATTCGATCTTCCTCTCTTCCTCCTTTCTATTGGAATCCATTCCATAACAATTTGAGGCAATCTTTGCTCTGGCTTTCTTTTGACATGGCCATACGCACTGTAATCTTTTCTTTTCTATAATGGTTATGATGTCCGGCTCCTCTTGTACACCAATAATTTCCCTTGTTTCTTTATTTCGTATTCTATCCATTCTAGATTTTTCAGCTGATCTTCTTAAAACATCCATTTCTGTATTTAAAATTATTTTCATTTCCCTGGTAAGAATTTGCCAGACTTCAGCACCATATGTTAAAATGTTCTGAATTACGGTTTGATATATTTGTAATTTTCTATTTTTTGTAATATATTTTTGCTCCGCCAAACAGAGTTTAAAGCATTTATTGCTTGTTTCGTTTGTGCGATTATATTTTTAATTTCCACTGTGTTATCGCCTGAATGGTCTAATTTTGTTCCTAAATAAGTGCATTCAATACTAGGTATTATTTCTTCTCCATTGTTGAAATTTATATTTTCCATTTCTTCTCCTATACACAGATATTTAGTTTTCTCAATGTTTATACGAAGTCCCCATATATCTCCGGTAAATCTGGAATTGGCCTAACTTGTTGTACGAGGTCATTTTTCTCGTTGAAACTCGAGAATGCTCTCTTTTAGTGAATTAAACAGTCACATTCATTTTTACTAAATAAACGAATCATGTTTATGAGTTAACAGTTTAAAACTCTTAAAACGTATTAATATCGCGTTTGAACGAAATCAGTGTCGATATTAAATTCAACTGTTGCTTCCACAAATAATATATATACATACGTTCGTAATAATCCAATTCTTGTTATTCAGTTATATAATATAAACAAAACTTCTTAAATTCAGAAGTTGCTATAGCTGACAAAACGTACCGCATAATTGCATCTATTTATTGTTGTATTTTGTAAAAATGTAACTAGCATAAATTAAATATATAAATTAATAAATATTATTTCGGAAAAGAATTATATTATTGAGGAACTGGTGCTTCCCAAATCAGCCAATCACGTTTTTCATCAAAAGAATATTTCATGAATTGATAGGTCGAAACGTCATTCGACTTTCTGTATACTTATTCGAGTTGTGAAGTTAACTGGGTACAGCTAGCTGGTATTCAATAAAAAGTCGATGGAATAAGATACAAGCTTCGATTATCGCTGATCTAGTGTGGCTTATCGCTGGACGTAGCAGGCAGTGATGTAATTCGCTTACACGGATCCATCTGTAGCGCAATAGTTGGTGTTGGTGGGGATAACATAGAGAAAACACTCTGTGTTTCTCTGTGGAGATAATGTAAATACGCAGATGGCTCCGTCAAACCGAATCGATACATGTCTGCTGGCGCGGCGGGAATTTTGAATTTTTATGTTCACGCGTAATTGATTTGAGAGGAATTTGGAAAATATATTATTTATAAACAGGTCTACAACAGATCAGATTTTTAGTATAAGACAGATTTTAGAAAAGAAATGGGAATATAATGGTACTGTACATCAACTATATGTAGACTTCAAAAAAGCATATGATTCAATTAAGAGGGAGAAGTTATATAGTATCCTGCTGGAGTTCGGAATTCCCAAAAAGTTAGTTAGACTTATACGAATGTGTCTAAATGGCTCAACGAGTAGGGTGCGTGTAGGCAAACAGTTTTCAGACACTTTTGAAATCCAGAATGGGTTGAAGCAAGGAGATGCACTATCTCCTCTACTATTTAATTTTGTACTAGAGCATGCCATTAAATCTTTAGAGAATAAGGAAGGCTTACAACTGAATGGTATTAATAAGCTGTTAGTTTATGCTGATGAGTGGTACTACTGGCCGATAGCGAGGAGATACTAAAGGCCAACACGCACACACTATTGAGTAACACTAAGAAATTAGGACTGGAAGTAAATATCAATAAACTAAATATATGGTCACACGTAGAAATACATTATATAATGGAAATGGACAGCTAATGACAAATGAGGGAAATTTTGAGGAATTGGCTGAATTCAAATACCTAGGAACAATAATCACAAATAGGAATGAGATGCACAAAGAAATTAAACATAGGCTTAATTCTGGAAATGCATGCTATTATGCATTGCAGAGACTTTTGATTGTCCCAACTCCTTTCAAAAAACGCTAAGCTGAAAATATATAAAACTATTATTCTACCAGTTATATTATATGGGTGCGAAACCTGGACTCTTACTTTAAGGGAGGAAAGGAGATTACGAGTATTTGAGAATAAAGTTCTTAGGAAAGTTTTTGGACCAAAGAGAGATGAACAGACAGGTGAATGGAGAAGACTACATAACAGTGAACTACATGGTCTTATAGGAAGCCAGATATAATAAGAACAGTTAAGTCCCGTAGACTGCGATGGGCAGGACATGTTGCGCGTATGGGGAATGAAAGACGTGCATGGAAACTTCTTGTAGGAAAGCCAGAAGAAAAACGCCCAGTTGGTAGACCAAGAATGAGGTGGGAGAACAACATTAACTATGATTTGAGGGAAGTAGATTATACAGGGAATGATTGGAAAGCATTAGCTCAGGATAGGGATGTATGGAGAGCTTATGTCCGCGCGGTCATGAACCTACGGGTTCGATAGTGCCAGTGAGTAAGTAAGTAAGTATTATTTTTTTAATTCAAAATTATTAGTACATAAATTATCCAAGCAGTTCTGGGGTAGCTGGGATTGAATGCACGTCACTGTTAGGAGAAATAATCTATCAGGATATATAGATTACTGGGCTCTGATACTTTTACAAATAAAGTGTTATTTAATAATTGTTTTTAATTTAATTAGAAGTTTGAAATTTTATATATTACTAACTAAATGTGAAATAATAGTATGACGTTTAACTGAACTTTACCACACTTTTTGCTGCTATATTGAATCAAGAAATTTGTTTGTGCTTTATCAATACATTTCGGAAAAAAAATTAATAAACATGTACTTAATATTTTAATACCATGTTGCATTTGTTTTAAGGGTCCATTAAGGTACTATTTATTATTCTTCATAACTGTTCCACTAATCAGTTTGCCATAAGTTGGGCTCGGAAGTTCTTCTTCTTCTTCTTAAACATAATTTGTAGGATTTTCATCCTGTTTATTTCCAAAATCACTCCTCGGAGGATGACGTATTGGATGTGCATGTACTGTCTATCCATCTGTTGGCTGGTCTTCCTCTTGTTCTTCTCCCGTCCATTGGTCTATTTTCTTTAGCTCTTTTTACAACTCCGTTTTCTTCCATTCTTTCTATATGACCCTTCCAATATTTTCGTCTATCTGTAATAAATTTAGTTATGTATTGTATATGACATTTGTCCCTAATTTTTGTGTTGTGTATTTTACCAAATAATGTTTTTCCCTGAATAGTTTATAAGTCCCAAGTCAGGTTGAAAAAGGGGAGAGGGGGAGGAGTAACACCTCGTAAAAAACCTTGGTTCAGCTTGCCCAACTGATAGTACCTCGTGAGGACCCCTTGCCAGGGTTACTGTGAAGACCTCAACGGCAGATATAACGGAGGAGTCCTTCGGTACGGTGTACCTGACGGAAAAAGCAACTCTACATCTACTGCCTTGTAGAGTGACAAACGGGCGGATGGGGTTCGTTAGTCCTGAAAGACAACCCATCTAGGAGAGACAACTGTGAAATAAAACTGGGCAGGCTGGAGCTCTGGAGCTGGGTGAAGGCAATCGGCCTAGGGAGGAAACACCGAATAATAAACCCGCCATGAAAACCAACTTCGAGGTGTATCTTATACATTGCTCACAGTCCCAAGGATCAAGCCTGGGATCAAAGACGGAAACAAAATACGACAAACTCTCGGAAGTTGAGAACCTATAAAATGCCTATAAAAGACCTTTGGAAAGATCCAAAGATATCCTACAAAAGACCTAGTAAACTGGAACAACCTCGCTGCCTACACTCTCTGCTCAAAGTGGCAACTCATTAGAACATTTGAAGTCGAAGTACATATTTCAGGCGATCAGGAGGCTGGTGATTAAAAATAACGGGGTATTTTGTTAGGATTCAATAGTTTCTCGCAGAACAAGATGTTTGAAATATGAAAAGTCTGTAGAAAGTAAAACTAGATAGTGTTTTTGAGTGAAGATGGACTTCAGAAACTAGATTCTTGAATTATACAAATGGTATAAATGTAGTCAAAAGATGGTAAAGTTACAAAAAAAAAAGTTAAGACCTAAAAAAGACTAAGAAAAGGACCAATAAGCCAACAAAAAAAAAGTCGGAAAAGGATAAAAAGAACAAATAAAACCCACAATTTTCTGCTCTACAATGGCCCAGTATGTATGTATATATAAATTTGCTTAACTGTTATGTTGGCCACTAGATGTCAGTTGGAACGACTTCCCGCTACCTCTTGTGTGAATTAAGAATACTACATATATAACAAAAATGTATGTTTGTGTTGGAATACTTGAGTAGCTCAATTGATTAGAGCGCTAAACTTACAGAGTTTAGAGACTCGGGTCCAAATCCCGACTCAAGCATTCATTTTTCTTTTTATGTCATATATTTATTTATTTATTTATTTTATGTTGGGCCTGGTCTTCAGACATAAAATAAAAAAATTAAAAATAAAGATTTTTCCTCAACTTCTGATCCCTAGTCATAACCTACTATAAGCATTAAAATGACTATTTAACTCATGCCCCAAATGGGAGTCAATGACCAATCACGTTTCAATGATTCCTGTTTTACAACCAATCAGAGTCGTGTTTCACGAAATATTTATCAGTGTTAGGATTATCATATATTAAACAAAGCTCCTCCTTTTTAATATTCTGAACAGGTCTGACCGTTATTTTGCAGTGACTGAGCCTATAACAAATACGGCTACCAGATTGTATATAATAGTGCTTACATGTCAACATTTGTAGCAATTGATTATACCACCAAAAAAAGAAACCACTGTTTGCACTTTCTTAAATGTATTTTTTCCCAGGTAATAATCGAGAAAAATATAATTGTCATATTTACATCATACGACATCAAAAATGAATTAATATACAGATTGATGTGTTTCATTTTTTCTCCACTAGAGAGCATTCTTACAATATTGCGTTCCTTTGGCAATAAATAGTATGATCTGGTTGCAGTGATAAACAAAAGAAGCAGTAGAAGCGTACCTATCGTTTCTCATTTGTTTTCAAACATCGCCGTTTACATTAAATATATAAATATTTTAAAATAACTATAGTTAAATAATGATTTGTGAGTAAACAGCTTAATTTTATTCGTTAAATAGTCCTAACAAATGCCACTCTTGATTTCCAAATTCTCTAGATAAATTCACTCCTCACTTCGTGAGTCGTGAATTTATCGATAATTTGGAAATCACTCGTGGCATTACTTATGACAATGGATTACATTTGTGTTGAACAATGAAAGCATGTAAGAGGCGGTGACAGGAAATGTGGGATATTTCTTATGAGAAAATTCCTCCTTTGTGACATTTGAACCTTTGAAATTATTCTGTCCTTCACAATTTCAGTTGCCCATGTAATGTTTGCCCTTGAGGTAACCCCTTAAATTGATGTTGTTAGATTCAGGTCGCGAGATAAAATACAATGTTACGCTACTGCCATCAAGTCTGCCACAAGTAATCTTTCGACTATTTTTCATTAATAACTAGCTAATATCCGGCGTGCGCTGCTACACCTAAATAAATGAACATTAATATGCTTTTATGTTTAGTTGAAAAAGTAGAACAAAAAATAATTATAAATTTATATTTTTAGATACCCCGTGCTGATTACCCGGCGTTGCCCTGGAATCTACTCATCCCTATCTTCTTGATATAAATGAGCTGAAATACGAAATTTAATGTGTTTAATGTTTAGTTATATAAATTGAAGGAAACATTTATATCGTAATTATATGTAGATACCCCGTGCTGTTTACTCGGCGTTGTCCGTGAATCTACTCATCCTGATCTTCTTGGCATAAATGAGCTGAAAGACAAAAATTACGGTACTTCTTATGTTTAGTTGAATAAGTAAAATAAGAAGTAATTATAAATATATATCGTAACTATTTTAAGATTCCCTGTGCTTATTACCCGGTGTTGTCCGGAAATCTACTTATCTTCTTGCCATAAATGAACTAAAAGTCAAAATTCGTCGTTGTGAGTTATCCGTAAAAGAACACCCGCCATGTGCTGCTATGTTTGCACAGGCATGTGCGTACTTGTCTGGATCTTCTTGGCATCAATGAAAGACAAAAATGGTTATTGTGAGTTATCCGTACGAGATAAACATATGCTTTCACGGACTTTGTGTAGAGCTTCTTGAGATATTAAATTCTGTGTACATTAATTTTATGTATTTGTTGTGGTTTAGGCAGCGTAAGACATTTAAGCGTCCAAAGAGCTACTTTTTTCATGTTTTCCACTATAAAGGACAGTTTTTAAGGGTGTAGGAGTTGAGTATCAGAAGTCTCTTACAGCCTATGTTCGAATCAGGAATCTCCTGAACATTTTGCAAAAAGCCCCATCACAATCGGATCAACGGTATGGCCGCGCATAAAGTAAGAACAAAGAAACAAACAAACATTCATTTTTTATATATTAGATTTATTTCAACATTTTTCATTTTATGAGGCAGTACGAGTGCTGATGTATTGGAAGTAAGTTGTGGATTGTAAAAGGACGAAACAACAGTAATTTAAAAGTTGTAGTGAAGAGCTTTCTTCATAGAGGTAGCTTCATCAAAGGATGTACTAGTGGAGATTTGATACCTTGGCCTATTGATGATATTCGTGAAGAATTAAATATTTCTTCTTCTTCTTCTTCTTGCAAGCATTAAACTTTATTCGTTCCGGCCTCAAGTATCTTAGCTGCTGTGTCCATCTTTGCAGTAGTCGATTGTCCATTAGTATCCTTCCGGCTTAATATTTAGAGCTTGCCAGTAATTAGAATTTCGTCCTGACTACGTTACGAGCGCAGCGTAGAACTATCCTGGAGTAGGGCAGCTATCTTACCGCTTCCAGGACTGCGGGAGTTCAAGAATGGAATATTTACAATATAAATTATAGAACAGAAAAATATGAACAAAAATTGAAAAAGTACATGTCTCGAAAGTGTAATGAAAGAAGAATTTTCCAGCATTTATACACCGATATCAACCAATGACAACTATCACAATCTTTTCATTTTCTCTTCCACGAAATCCTCCTCCAGTCTAAGGGCCGGTTTAACCAACAGAAGTAACTGTATTACGCCAGTTTTCCCCCATGTATAATGCATAGCTTAAACTGGCGTAATAGAGTTACCTCTGTTGGTAAAACCGGCCCTAAGAGAGAGAGATTGCCAAACTATGACATATTGCATAAGCAAACTGAACATTTTTTATTAACCAACAGAAACATCTCATTATTAACATTATTTTAACAATTAATAATGTATTTTTATTTTAAAAAAATTGATTTAAGATTTATCAATATGTCAACCTAATGCAACGTATATATTTGAAGGACAGCTCCTATCTAATGTACATAAAAAAACTACAAGGAAAATAATAAAGTGTAATTAATTGGGGACCTGAATTCGAAAACGTGCTAACTCCAAAATATGACAAATTGAATTAAAAACAACATAGCTATGTAATATCTCAGATTATGTTCCTGAATGACAAATACTGTCTAAATCAAACTCTTTCTATATTTATTGACATAATAAAAATACTTCAATTCTAAACCATGGAGTTGGTATGATTTAGAATTCATTATTAAGATTAATAAAAGTGACTTACTGTTAAACATTTCTTAAAAGGGCACATTTAAAATCGTGTTCCCTTTCCAATATCTCATACCATATTCATACGTAATTATTTATTACATTTTGCACTTTTTCTGTTATTGTGCTTCTAAATCATGCTAAGTTCTTTCTTAAATTTGATTTTGAGTGACAAACCAAGAGCCTGGTTTTTCCTTTTTATCATAAAATATACATTTAGTATATATTATATAACAAAAAAATCAGAATCAAAAAAAGTTGTATGCTTCTCCTGAAAATTTAAAAAAATGGACATAGCGTGTTTTGGAATTCAGATCTCCAACATATATATATATATATATATATATATATATTAAAATCCTAATTTTTATATGGTGGACATCATCTAATATATATATATATATTTAGATGTTATAACTATATTTTTGACATTTGGCAATGAAGACAAATATGATATATATATATATATATATAGTAATTCTGCCCGAGGGCAGGTCCTTCACTGCAATCATAGCATTTTCATGCTATGCTTGCAGCTTTACTAGGGAATTGTAGGTGTGGTAGCTTCCCGTTTCTTTCCACACCGGTGAAGGATAATGATAATGATGTTGATAATGATAAGGATGATGATGATGGCCATATGTTTTCGGGGACCGTTTGGGCCTTAAAGTTTTTTACTGACATTTGTCTTACAGGCGAGGAAAAACCCCGATAAAAACCTCACCCTGAAAAACTGCCCCGACCGGGGATCGAACCCGGGCCCGCTGGGTGACAAGGCAGCACGCTACGTCGAGACCACAGCGGTGGATATATATATATATATATATATATATATATATTTATTTATTTATTTATTTATTTTATATTATATATTAAAATCCTCATTTTTGTATGGTGGCCATGGTATTTACAGGAAGCCAGATATAACAATAACAGTTAAGTCTCGTATACTGAGATGGGCAGGACAAGGGACACAAATGGGGAATGAAAGATGTGCATAGAAGCTTCTTGTAGGCAAACAGAGGGAAAACGCTCAGTTGGTAGGCCAAGAATGAGGTGGGAGAATAACATTAACTATGATTTCAGGGAAGTAGATTATACAAGGAGTGATTGGAAAACATCTCAGGATAGGGATGCATGGAGAACTTATATCCGCGCGACCATGAAACTATGGGTTTGATACTGCCAATGAGTTAATTAGTTAGATGCTATTACAAATCGTGACGATATTCAATGTCCAATTCCTTGTAGGAAAAGTTTATTATATTACGAATTTTTATCATACTACTTCGTTTAGTAGTCATATAATGATATTGTTAGCGTAAATTTGTTACTTACTTACTTACTTACTTACTCACTGGCACTATCGAACTCGTAGGTTCAAGGCCGCGCGGACATAAGCTCCCCATACATCCCTATCCTGAGCTAATGCTTTCCAATCATTCCCTGTATAATCTACTTCCCTCAAATCATAGTTAATGTTATTCTCCCACCTCATTCTTGGTCTACCAACTGGGCGTATTCCCTCTGGTTTTCCTACAAGAAGCTTCCATGCACGTCTTTCATTCCCCACGCGTTCCACATGTCCTGCCCATCGCAGTCTACGAGACTTAACTATTATTATATCTGGCTTCATATAAAGACCATGTACCTCATTGTTATGTAGTCTTCTCCATTCACCTGTGTTCATCTCTCTTTGGTCCAAACATTTTCCTAAGTACTTTATTCTCAAATACTTGTATTCTTCTTTCCTCCCTTAAAGTAAGAGTCCATGTTTCGCATCCATATAATATAACTGGTAGAATAATAGTTTTATATATTTTCAGTTTTACGTTTTTTGAAAGGAGTTGGGACATCAAGAGTCTCTGTAATGCATAATAGCACGCATTTCCAGAATTTAGCCTATGTTTAATTTCTTTGTGCATCTCATTCCTATTTGTGATTATTGTTCCTAGGTATTTGAATTCAGCCACTGCCTCAAAATTTCCCTCATTTGTCATTAGCTGTCCATTTCCATTATGTATTGAATTTCTAGCGTAAATTTGTTACATAAATTAAATAATATTTTTGGTTGATGTTACATTTGCAAATGTGTAAAGTACTTATTCGCTGTTACAGTTTTAGCTGTTATCTAAAACAGATATGAACAGGTGAACTTGTCGCCCGCATCGTGTCCAAAATGAGAACTAGGATGCATGACACGAACACTATTTTGTTTACAGGCTCATAAACTTGACAAACGTATACCTTTTACACGTACTTGGAGACAACATTGACAGCCTTGTTCATTATTCTACGTTTTATTTATCATATTGCTTTGAATAAGATTAACAAATGACAAATTACACTGGTCAACATGATTTTTGTCTCATGAGTACCAATAGTTACACTTAATGCAGTTTTTTATCGTGTTTTCAAATATGTATTCGGAATTTCTGCATTACCCACAGATTTTTTTATTCCAATTTCAATTGATGGATTTAAATAATCATTTTTTAATAAACGTTTTATCGTCCATTTGTCCATTGTAAAATAAAACCAAATGAGCTAACTCACGAGATTTCAGCTTTGGAAAAGAGATATCAAGACAAATGGAATGCTTATATGCTGGCCGATTATTGTTGGACCAACAAGAGGGATGCTCCACAGGCGAAATATAGCAGAAAATCGTCATTTACTTTCTAGGTGAGTCCGAATGTTCGAATATTGTGTAGTTACTAATGTAGAAAATATTAAAGTGTTTGAAATTATAAATGCCTGTCTCTAGGAAACCTTGCATGATGGAGAAAAATCGGTATCATATTTGAATTTAGGAAAAAAAATACTATCACAATCACATATGTTTCTTTCTGAGACAAAGGAAAGTTTATTTTTTGTTGCTCAGTGTTATACGAGGTGATTGGAAGACGTTGACGTAGGATAGAGATATATGGAGAACTTATGTCCGAGAAGCCATGAACCTACGAGTTCGGGACTACCATGAGTTAGTTATGCTTATATTACATTTTAATAGTTTTATCTCATTAAAATGCAATTACATTTAACTAACTCACTGGCTCTATCGAACCCATAGGTTCAGGGCCAGAGTATGTAAGTTCTACATACATCCCTATCGTGAGCTAATATTTTCCGAACATCTCCTGTATAATCCACCTCCCTCAAATCATGGATAATGCTATTCTACCATTCTTGGTCTACCAACTGGGCGTTTTCCCTCTGGTTTTCCTTAAAGAAGCTTCCATGCACCTCTTATATGTGTCACATGTCCTTTCCATGGCAGTCTACGAGGCTTAAATGTTCTATTATATCTGGCTTCCTATACATATAATGTACCTCAGTGTTATGTAGTTTTCTCCATTCGCTTGTTTTTTGCCCAAAAATGTTCCTAAGAACTTTATTCCCAAATACTCGTATTCTTCTTTTCTTCCTTAAAGTAAGAAGGAGGAAAGCATTTACATCATCCATCCGGCCATAGTAATTCTGCCTGAAGGCAGGACCTTCACTGCAATCATAGCATTTTTATACTATGCTTGCAGCTTTACTAGTTAATTGTAGGTGTGGTAGCTTCCCGTTGCTTTCCACACCGGTGCAGGATGATGATGATGATGATGATGGCCATATGATTTCGGGGACCATTTGGGCCTTAAAGTTTTCCTGACATTTGTCTTACAGGTGAGGAAAAACCCCAATAAAAACCTCACACAGAAAAACTGCCCCGACCGGGGATCGAACCCGGGCCCGCTGCGTGATAAGGAAGCACGCTACCACGAGACCACAGCGGTGGACTATTTACATCATAAAGTTGAAAATAATTTTAAAAAATAGTTTTTATTGAGACCCTTAGAAGCCTAGGGATATAAGTAACTAAAGGTCAGTTTTGAGTAAATGATGTTCAAAGTTGAAACATTCCAGATACATTTTTACTTATATCAATTGACCACTCAGATTGGTATCTGTTAAAATCTACACTTAACTCCAAAATTAGCAGTTTGTCACTTGTACCCTTTGGCTTCTAGGGGTTTCAATTGAGGATAATGTGAAAAATGAATGAGTATTCAACGTGAATTCAAGTTATTACACCTTTCGTATGCCACATGTTGATAGAGGTTGGGAAGTGTTGGCTTATCAAATCATTCGTTCAGATAGGATCTAAAAGTTTTGTTCTAATTATTTTGTACGAATGAAATTATACTTACGAGACAAGTGTAAATAAATAGACCTATATACTTATATAATGTATGTAAATATTGTATTTGAACATTGGAAACAGGAAGAAATTGCGTATCCTGCCACAACTCCATTTCCTGACAATCAATTCTAGATGTCAAACATTCAAAATATTTTGTTGAAATTAATTTATTGGCTGTAAGAGTAGTTTTCTTACCGCGTGTATTACCAGCAGAAAACCCAATATTAATAATCGCTGTGGTCTCGAGGTAGCGTGCTGCCTTGTCACGTAGCGGACCCGGGTTTAATCCCCGGTTGGGACAGTTTTTCTGGGTGAGGTTTTTATCGGGGGTTTTCCTCACCTGTAAGACAAATGTCAGGAAAACTTTAAGGCCCAAACGGTCCCCGAAATCATATCATTCATACTCATCTTAGATTAAGCTTAGGATTAGGGACTCTTCTAACGCACCACTATCATCATCATCACCCATCATAACATCGGGGCAACGTAACCCCGCCTTCCAGCCACCCCAACATCAGAAGTGGGTTACAAATACGCCATGCCAGGAGAGAACACCAGGAATTCGAAAGACAACCTGGGCATTTGCAAAAAAATATATATGTAAATATTATTATTATTATTATTATTATTATTATTATTATTATTATTAAAAACAGAGTCGATGGGGTAAATATAAAGAAGAGCGACAGAGCCTGTTATATGGGATCAATTATAGGGAAAAATGGAACATCAAATAAAGAAATAGCAAAAATGATTAGTAATGGAAGAAAAACCACAGGAATGTTAAACTCTATACTATGGAGTAAAACATCATTAACAGGACAAAACAACTAATTAATAAGTCCATACTATAAAGTATAATGTTATATGGGTTGGAGGTTTGGAGAATGACACAACCTCATGTCTACAGAATAACTACAGTTGAAATGGATTTTTGGAGAAGAGCTGCCAGAAAATCTCGAATGGAAAAAAAATAGAAATACAGAAATTAGAAAATGGATGAATGCAGGTAGAAGTGTAATGGATGAGATTGAACACAGACGGCTAAAATGAGTGAGCAGTTGCTGGGGTAAGCGACCCTCCGGTTTCCTGAGCACAGTTACACCGCCACAACAAGTATTTCTTATTTATTTATGACAAATATATATATATATATACCTAATCAGACGGTTGCAAAATACCAATAAATCCAACCTTGTTAGGTCCTTTACGAATATGAACATATCCTAGAACCTTACGCTCCAACAAAGTTAAGAAAGCTACAGCCACTAAAACACAAATCAGATGTTTACACTTTTTCTATTGTATCTTAATTGAGTTTTCTTAACTCTCTGCATGCCACTGGTAAAATCTCGTGTCAGAGATTTAAATCGCACCCGCCGATGTGACCGGCTTTGCAAATAGTTTAAGTATATTGTCTGGCAGGTAACGGACAGGAGCACCTGAGCCGATCTAATCGACTCATGACACCTAATTGCTGATTATTTTTAGTAGAGATACGAAATAAATTGGATATTGACAAATCTATCTTGTTTAAAATACATAAAAGCTCCTTATTCGCAGGGGATATGTTCCACAAATATGCCGCGAATATGGAATAGTAATCTGTATGTATATATAGGGATACGTTCGAAGGTTCCGAAATAAAATAAAAATTATCAAAATAAAATCAATTAATGGGAGACTTAGAACAATTTTCATTTTACTCGACATTATAAATTGGTAACAAATCAGAAGATAGCCTCTTATTTAAACAAAATTATTGCAACGAATGACAAGTTGAAACAATAAAACACCGATCGTGAAGTGGGTAGCAATTATCTACAGACATAGCGGCTTTTAGCAACGAACATTAGGCTTAGCGACAATAAGATTTGTTTTATTTTTATATTAATTTGTCCATTTGAATTGAATCACTCTTTGTAAAAGCCGCCTTGACACGTGCCTGCAGTAAAAAAGTTGACGATGCGTTAATAAAGAATACCAATCCTTCTAACATACCGAGCGGATCCGCGAATAAATACATTTTTAACTGCGAATACAGGAAGGTGAATAATGAAACCGCGATTAACGGAACCGTGAATATGGAGATTTTACTGTTGTACACTACCAGTTGAGGACTAGCAAATAAGTTCGAGACTAGAAATGTACTTCTTTCCCGAATTGCGTATATAATTTTGATCGCTCCCATATTAATAATTTTTATATTTCATGTGAACTTATATCTTGGTTTGAAGAGTTCACTTGTCTGATAGCAAGGGAATGTTGATGAAAACAACTGCAATTGTTTATTGTTGTCTGAATTAGTGGCAGACGTTTTAAACAAAAATTCCAGACTGCATATTAATTATATACGGAGGGTTGTTTCTGATCTCTGATAACAAATGATTTTTAAGTTTTACCTTAAGAAAAGCCGTTTCTCCACCATCGATCATGTTCTATTTGATGGCTCTTCACCCGAGCTATGGCTCGGCATCCGAGTTTCCATTGCAGAAGACGTTCGGCAATGTGACGTGGCAACAATATTTTATGAACCCTGCTTTTGTGGTGCTTCTCCATGTTTAAATCTTTGTTTATTATGGTGTTTACAGTTTTAAGGGATATTCCCAATCTGTTCGCAATCACACTTCGTGTGGCAGGGTTACCACCAGAGATAAGGGCCTTGACCTTTCTGATTACATCTGGGTTGCGGGTAGTAGTAGGTCTTGGATTTGCCTGTTTCTTTCCTTTTTGAATTAATCCCTAGCGACCCTTTCCCTTATTATTAAGCACTGTGCTAATTCCACACTTGGGCACCACAAAATTACGTTTTTTGCAAGCCTCAATAATCGCAGAATAACTATAATTAGCGTCGGAAAGGGCAGTAATATACCCTTCCCAAAACGGGTCTGTCTGCTTAGGCATTATGAGAGCAACAAGCGTGCGAGTGTAACAGAAGCAGCACACTGACTGGTTTGTTCACCTCACACGCTCCTGTCCTGATGACTCACACTCCAACGTCACAATCTACTTGGCAAATCGTTCTCAGAGATCGGAAACAACCCTCCGTATATGCTTAATTGTGATGTAGAGGAAGTTGCAAATGCTACGGTTAATTTTCTATTAGCAGCAAAGTCGAAAAATATATATGAAAACTTATACAGAATATTTAAAAATGCATTACTTAACATTAGAGAATCATATTGAAATTAGTACGAAAAATATGAAAATCAACCAAATTTTGTTATTAATGTTAATAATTGTAACAACTATACAATCGCTATAAATTTGAATTACCAAAGTGAGAAATAGGTGTGATACAATAAAATTGTATTGTATTACCCAATGAAATTTTAAGAAGGTAACATTTTTACATTATTAATTAAGTGAATTACTTTTGTTCCCTAGTAAAGTAAGTTGAGCAATTACATGCCGTTGTCAGTGGATACCAAGGCCTCACTGGTAAATTCAACTTACTTCCTAAAAACAGAATGTTAACACTGAGTAACAAAAAAATATTTATTTTTGTCTCAGAAGGAAAAATATGTGATTCTGATAGTATTTTTTCTCCTGAATTCAAATATGATATCGGGTTTTCTCCATCACGCAAGGTTTCCGAGAGACATGAATTTATAATTTCAAACACTTTAATATTTTCTACATTCGTAAGTACACAATTTTCGAACATTCGGACTCACCTAGAAAGTAAATGACGATTTTCTTAAATATTTCGCCTGTGGAGCATCCCTCTTGATGGTCCAACAATAATCGGCCAGCATATTAGGATTCCATTTGCCTTGATATCTCTTTTCCATAGCGGAAAACCATTTGAGTCGGCTCATTTGGTTTTATTTTACAATGGGCAAATGGACGAAAAAACGTTTATTAAAAAATAATTATTTAAATCCATTAATTGAAATTGAAATAAAAAAAAACTGTGGGTGATGGAGGAATTCCGAATACATATTTGAAAACACGATAAAAACTGCTTTAATTAAAACTATTGGTACTCATGAGACAAAAATCATGTTGACCTGTGTAATTAGAATTTTATTAGCATAGGAGTGAACAAAATATGTTATGTTAGTGAATAACAATCTTTCGGTTTATCCAAAAGTGAGCCAAACCAACGCGTGACCTGGTACAGTTATTTTCTAATAAACTATTACGACCTTGACAGAAATAAATGTATGATATTAGTCAGGTACTTATGACATTATTGACTGTATACACGAACTATAATATGTTTAAGGTTTCTCCGCCGTAAATAGTGAGGATATTGATAGGGATAGTTATACGTTATCTTGACCATCTTGTTTCTTTGCACCAAAGTGGATTTTATCTATTCAATACGACTGGATTTTTCACATACTGTAGAATCCATCAGACCATGTTAGTTTCCTGGAAGCTGTAGGTATGACGACATTACCATATGTGGTAAATAAACATTCATTCGCGTGATCTAAAAATTGTTAAATTTTCTAGATGCCAACACTGATTTGAATTCTTTTAGCCAGCTCGTACTGAATTGTAATGTAAATCTACCATAGCATCCTCATTCGAAACAAAATCGTTCAGGAGACACTGGTTCATGAGATACGGAAAAACTTAAAACATAATTTTATTAATATATCTTGCGAAGTGTGTTCGAATTTCTTCTTTATAGACGCTTTAACGTATAAAATCATATCCCGTCTGTTATTTTATTATTTATAATGATACAGTGAGATACAGGATACGATGAAATATGATTTGGAATTATTACAATCCAAAATTTACCTTTACGTGTGAGGAAAGCCAGTATAAAACTTTAAGTTGGTTGGTTGGTTGGTTGACACCTCCCTAACTTGTGTTAAATGCTATAACTTGAGCAAACTCACTTATTTATTTTTTTTGATACGTTTATGACTGTGGTAATTGTTTTGTCTAAATAAAACTGTTCCTTCATTAATAATAATAATGATAATAATGATAATAATAATAATAATAATAATAATAATAATGTACAAGAGTAGCCGGACATCATAGAAAAGAAAAGATTGCAGTGGTATGGTCATGTCAAACGAATGCCAGAGCAAAGATTGCCAAAAATTGTTATGGAATGGACCCCAATGGAAAGGAGGAAGAGAGGAAGACCGAAGAAAACTTGGATAGAAGGGGTACAAGCAGCTATGAATATCAGAGGAATGGAGGAAGATCAATGGATGGATAGAGAGGAATGGCGTTTGGTTTCCGGAAGACGGCGGCAGCTGCCATGATACCGGATGATGATGATGAATAATGTAATAATAATAATAATAATAATAATAATAATAATAATAATTTAATAATAGTAATACTAATATTATTATTATTATTATTATTATTATTATTATTATTATTATTATTATTATTATTATTATTATTATTATTATTATAATAAGAGACCTAAAATTCGATTGAAGCTTAAAGTAATTTTTTACTTACAATTAATCCATTATTCTTATATGTTGAGGTACTAGAGAAAACACTTTTGATATTTTCGCATGCAAATTTTCGATGATAAAATATTTAATGATTTAAAAAACTGAAACTGAAGAATTGGCCGGAGATATTCCGAAATAGATATAGTGTATTGTTGAGAAGGGTAAAACTTTTAACTGAAAATAGATAATATATTAATAATAATAATAATAATAATAATAATAATAATAATAATAATAATAATAATAATATTTATTTCTGTTATATTTTGTTCTCTATAACATACGACATTTATTTCCCTATTTCCTTTCATGACGTTGACACCAATATGGTATTGTACGGTGTGAAAAGCAACGGGAAGCTACCACACTTATAATTTGTTAGTAAAGCTGCAAAACATAGCATAAAAATGGTATGATTGCAGTGAAAGACCTGCCCTCGGGCAGAATTTCTACAGATGGATGGTATTATACAGACTATTTAACCCATGCCCCAAATGTTAGTCAATGACCAATCATGTTTCAATGAATTTTGTTTCACAACCAATGAAAGTCGTGTTTCACCTGGCTTTTTATCGATTTATCTTATAACGAGGGTTTATTGGTTTTTGTCGGGCCACGTTGTGGCGACATATTTATAATGGGTTTTCCTGAGTTTCTTGAATAATATATCATTTGTATTAGGTATTCCCTCGACCAATAGTTGCACCGGCATGTTACGCTCCTCTCAAGGGAGCTCTTTCTATAATAATTGATATAATTATTATATTATTATTATCGTATAAAATGTTGTTTGTACATGAAATTTACATTGTTACATTTAATGTATCTTTAACTGTTTATTATTAGTATAGTGTATATCTATATTTGTCAAATATTTATTTGTATTTGTGTTGGTTGAGAGGAAGAGAAGACCTTATGGCCTTAACTCTGCCATAATAAATAAAATATTATTATTATTGTTATTATTATTACTAAACACAGGGACATGTTCCTAGGAACATGGAATGTTAGGACTTTATACAATAGCGGGGCACTAGAGATATTAACGCGGGAATTGGATAAATCGCCCTTGGATATAGTCGCTTTACAGGAAGTTAGGTGGCCAGGAGAAGGTAGTCAGGAATCAGGAAGCTTTGCGTTATACTACGGGGGTGCAGAAAGACCTGCATTTGGAACGGGTTTTTTAGTCAGAAGGAGGATCCTATCCGCTATCCGAGATATTAAGTTTGTTAGTGATAGGATATCATACATAAGTCTAAAGGGTAAACGACATGATTTTATAATTGTAAATATACATGCCCCCACAGAAGATAAAGATGACAAGATCAAGGATGAGTTCTATGAAGAATTAGAATGCTTATTTGATAGCCTCTCACGATATCATATGAAAATTGTCTTAGGAGATTTTAATGCAAAAGTGGGGCAGGAAGATATATTCAAACCAACAATAGGCAAATTCAGTCTTCATGAAGATAGTAACGACAATGGGGTTAGATTAGTCACATTTGCCACATCGAAGAATCTCATTGTTAAGAGCACAACATTTCAGCATAAGGATATTCATAAATACACCTGGACGTCCCCAGATGGAGAAACTTGGAACCAGATAGATAATGTATTAGTGGATAAACGTTGGCACAGTAGCATCATTGATGTTAGATCAGTTAGAGGGACAGACTGCAATTCGGATCATCATCTGGTTAGAGTGAAAATCAGACAACGGCTATCGCTTATGAGAGGAACAAACGCTAAAGATGATTCTGTAAAATATGAAATAAAAAAACTTGAAAAATGATGAAATGCGACAAGAATACCAAATCAAAATTGCTAATAGATTTGAAGTACTGCAATCTTCAGATGACAATGTGACAGAAGAAGAAACTGATATAAATAAAGAATGGGAGGCTATAAGAGATACTATTAAATTGTCAGCATCAGAAAGCATTGGCTGTTTAAAAAAGAGGCAAAACAAGAAATGGTTTGATCAGGAATGTGTCGACATTGTAAAGAAAAGAAAGCTAGCAAAAATGAAATGGTTACACGAGCCAAATGAGGTAAATTTAGAGCAATTGGGTAGTGTTAGACGGGAAACCACCAAGTTACTAAAGAGAAAAAGAGGGAATATTTGAGAGAGAAGATTAATGATCTTGAAATGAATGCAAAAAATAGGAACATTAGAGAATTATATCAGGGAACTAGTATAGAGAAGAAAGGGTTTCAGGCTAGAACAAACATAATTCGGAATGAAAATGGGGATATGATTGCAGATTCTAGGAGTATATTAAATAGATGGAAAGGTTACTTTAATCAGCTATTAAATGTACATACAGAACAGGACATTGAGGAGGATAAGTTACAGACAGCAGAAATGCTAGTCGCAGAGCCAAGTGCATTAGAGGTTGAAATGGCGATTGAAAAATTGAAGATGTATAAAGCATCAGGTTCAGATGAGATCCCAGCAGAACTGATAAAATCAGGGGGAGAAAAATTGATGGACAAGATACGCTGGTTGCTTAGTATGATTTGGGAAAAAGAAGCTCTTCCAGATGAATGGAAGGAATCAATTATCATACCAATTTATAAGAAAGGAGATAAAACAGATTGCAACAACTACAGGGGCATCTCATTACTTTCAACTTCGTACAAAATTCTAACAAATATATTAGTAAGCAGACTTACTCCCTATATTGATGACATTCTAGGAGATCATCAATGTGCATTTAGAAGAAACAGGTCTACAACGGATCAGATTTTCAGTTTAAGACAGATTTTAGAGAAGAAATGGGAATATAATGGTACTGTACATCAACTATATGTAGACTTCAAAAAAGCATATGATTCAATTAAGAGGGAGAAGTTGTATAGTATCCTGCTGGAGTTCGGAATTCCTAAAAAGTTAGTTAGACTTATACGAATGTGTCTAAATGGCTCAAAGAGTAGGGTGCGTGTAGGCAAACAGTTTTCAGACACTTTTGAAATCCAGAATGGGTTGTAGCAAGGAGATGAACTATCTCCTCTACTATTTAATTTTGTACTAGAGCATGCCATTAAATCTTTAGACAATGAGGAAGGCTTACAACTGAATGGTATTAATAAGCTGTTAGTTTATGCTGATGATGTAGTACTACTGGCCGATAGCGAGGAGATACTAAAGGCCAACACGCACACACTATTGAGTAACACTAAGAAATTAGGACTGGAAATAAATATCAGTAAAACTGAATATATGGTCACACGTAGAAATTCAGTATATAATGGAAATGGACAGCTAATGACAAATGAGGGAAATTGTGAGGAAGTGGCTGAATTCAAATACCTAGGAACAATAATCACAAATAGGAATGAGATGCAAAAAGAAATTAAACATAGGCTCAATTCTGGAAATGCATGCTATTATGCATTGCAGAGACTTTTGATGTCCCAACTCCTTTCAAAAAACGTTAAGCTGAAAATATATAAAACTATTATTCTACCAGTTATATTATATGGATGCGAAACATGGACTCTTACTTTAAGGGAGGAAAGGAGATTACGAGTATTTGAGAATAAAGTTCTTAGGAAAATTTTTGGACCAAAGAGAGATGAACAGACAGGTGAATGGAGAAGACTAGATAACAATGAACTACATTGTCTTTATATGAAGCCGGATATAATGGGAACAGTTAAGTCTCGTAGACTGCGATGGGCAGGACATGTTGCGCGTATGGGGAATGAAAGACGTGCATGGAAGCTTCTTGTAGGAAAGCCAGAGGGAAAACGTCCAATTGGTAGACCAAGAATGAGGTGGGAGAACAACATTAACTATGATTTGAGGGAAGTAGATTATACAGGGAATGATTGGAAAGCATTAGCTCAGGATAGGGATGTATTGAGAGCTTATGTCCGTGCGGCCATGAACCTTCGGTTTCGATAGTGCCAGTGAGTTAGTTAGTTAGTTATTATTATTACTATGTAAACCAATTATTATTTTCGAGATGTTGATGAGTAATATACTCTTTATTAAATAAATTATTCACTTCTTCTTTCTTAAATTATTTTATTATTCTTTTCTAAACAAGTTTTTAATAACGAAGATAAAACTATTATTTTAGTTTCAATTATTTAATTTTACGGCTAATTCATTTGATATATTATCAAATTAGTTATCACTTAATTATGTTTAATTGTGTTAAATTCTTTAACAATTATTTTTGAATTATTTACATATTTGGCGGGATTGTACAAGACCAGCTTTTTACTTACGCGACTTATGCCATTTTTGATGCAATTTAAAGTATTACGGAAATGAGTACCAGACGCTTGTTCTGGGGTAAAGGCGGCCGTCACGTAGGGCTGACAACCCGGCTGACATAAAGTACCGATTGTCTAGAAAATGTGGAAGCCTTAACCTCCTACTACCCCAAGGGCCTCCGGGCCTGTTGTGGGATCACTTTACTTTACTTACAAACTGTTAATGATACCATTTGTCAGCGAGAGATTACCATCGTCAAATTATGTTAACATATCATAAAATGTACTAGTGGAAATATATTTTATGTTGTAAACGTCAGACATGTTGAATTTTTCATAGAATAACAGTTATGAAGAGGTAATTTATTTTACGTGTTAAATAACATTAAAAATGCAAGGAACCTAAAAGCTAGCCTAACATAATTCAATTACTGTAACCTAAATCAATTACTGTAACCTAGGTGAATTCCAGAGAATGTCCTTTTTATTATTTTACGCGGTTAAATGAGTAAAAGATAAACTCGGACATAATTTGTTGAAACCACACATATGCTTTAGCAGTGGGTTTATCGCTGGTCATCGGTGGTATCGCTGGTTAGAAGTGTAATAATTGATGGTTCATTGCTGATTAGAAGTAACAACTGTTGTAACCTTTGTGATCATGACAGGAAATAGTCCTACTCTATCTTCATATTTACGAGTAAAATAAAGAAATGACAATTACTTCTTCGCAAGTAAATACATTTAATACAATGTTTTAACAATATTTCTTGCAATTAGGTACTGTTAAAGTGGGTAAATGAAAAGCTGGTCATCTCCCACCCGGCCAAATATTTTTTTTTACTTTGATTTTAATTATATTTCATTATTATTTACAGTTATTTTTATAATAGTGTATCAATTTGCTAATAGGCTATTTTACACGCTTTATATTAGCTTGACCTGTATCTATCTATGTAACTGAATCTTTCAACGCGATTTTCACCCACTTAAAATAGTTGGATCGACTTGAAATTTTGTATACTTGTAAAGGACCCGTGGCAATACAAAGATTTCATATTTATTTTCTAAAATCATGGCCAGAATCATCAGAAAATAAAAAAAAAAGTGTCTTTGTATTTATGTAACAGAATCTTTGAACACGATTTTCACCCACTTAGAAACATTGGATCGACTTGAAACTCGGTATACTTGTAAAGGACCAGTGACAATACAATAATTTCATATTTATTTTATAAAATCCTGGCCAGAATCATCAGAAAATAAGAAAGTGTCTTTGTATTTATGTAACGGAATCTTTGAACACGATTTTCACCCACTTAGAAACATTGGATCGACTTGAAACTCGGTATACTTGTAAAAGACCAGTGACAATACAATAATTTCTTATTTATTTTCTAAAATCCTGGCCAGAATCATCAGAAAATAAAAAAAAGTGTCTTTGTATTTATGTAACGGAATCTTTGAACACGATTTTCACCCACTTAGGAACATTGGATCGACTTGAAACTTTGTATACTTGTAAAGGACCCGTGACACTACAATAATTTCATATTTTGTTTCTGAAATCCTGGCCAGAATCATCAGAAAATCAAAAAAAAAAAACTGGTAATATAGGTTGCGGACTTGTCGACTTTTTAGTCAATCGTTGTAAGAGCTCAGTTGGTAGAGCGGTGAACTAGTGGTATATAATTTCTTATGACATGAAGAGAAAAATAAATTCCTGGATTTGAACCGGAGTTTCTAAACTCTGTACATTTGGCGCTCTAACCATCTGAGCTATTCAGGATTCCTAACACAAATGTTTATTTTTCTTGTATATATATATATATATAATATATATATATATATATATATATATATATATATATACATAGAGAGAGAGAGAGAGAGAGAGAGAGAGAGAGAGAGAGAGAGAGAGAGAGAGAGAGAGAGAGAGAGAACTTACGAACAATGGGAATTTACAATCAGAGAATACAAAACTAAGTAGCAAGAATTGCAGTATCAATGAACGATGTAACTTTGATGGATTAATACCTAAGAATAAAAATTGTTTTTACGATTTTATAAATCGGTAGTACATCCTGTGCTTATTTGTGCTTCTGAATCAAGGGTACAAATATCGGATACAAAACGAATATTGGAAACACAAGTAACTATCACACTTAAAAAAAATAATAAAAGCAAAATATTATACAAATTATCAGAAATAATATATTCGGGAAAAAAGTGCAATTCAGCTAATAAATGAATGGATGTCAAGATAGACGCAAGAATAGAACAACCTGTTTCAAGAATGAGGGAAGACAGGTTTTCAAAAGTTGTTAAGAGATAATATTCTAACGTAAGTGGCAGGATATCCCCAAGAAGACCGCAACAAAGGTAAAAAAAAAGCCGCTTCCCAACAGGTTGTAACCCTGAGATTAAGAGAAGAAGAAGTCAATCACAATAAAGCAACGTCATATCCTTTACTCATTTGAAATCAACACTTTTGAAATTCATGTTAAAGCACGGTTGAGGTTATGTAATAAGATGTTAAATATGAAATTGATACCTGGTAATTCAGTCGTCCTCAAATAATTATTAAACTTCATCAAGTAGTTCCAATATGGAGGCCTTTCAAAAACAATGTTTCATCTTCTGCATTTTAACTGGTACAACCTATACAACAACATCAGTACCAGTTAAAATGCAGAGGATGAAACATTGTTTTTGAAAGGCCTCCATATTGGAACTACTTGATGGTTTAATAATTTAGTTGAGGACTAGTTAAAATACAGAAGATGAAATATTATTTTTGAAAGGCCTCCATATTGGAATAACTTAATGAAGTTTAATAATTTAGTTGAGGGCGACTGACTTACCAGGTACCAATTTTATATTTAACATCTAATTTGGTATTATACTAAAAAAAATAGGGCATGGAACAATTTAAACGCATTAATCCATTCGCTTCAGGTTTAAATGCTGAGTACATTTCCCCAGAAACCGAATTTAAGTTACCGTAAGTTTTATTGTCTATTTTCAGACTTTCAAAACAAACAAAATAAAACGGTACTTGAGATCACAATAAGGGTGAAGGCCAAAGCACATTCCTCTACTATTCATAAATGCCAACAAAATATTACCCAGCCAAGGAATGTACAAAATATATGATAGCAGAGTTAAGCGAGTGTACCTCGTCTTCTGAGTTGAAGGCATTTAATTGCCGGCTAGTATACCTCGTCTTTTGAGGCGAATAGGTTAAAATGTATTAGCAAACACATTTTCTGAACAAATCTATTGTAACATATTTCAATACTACTGCTGTGGTCTCGAGGTAGCGTGCTGCCTTCATGCAGCGGGCCCGGGTTCGAAATCCGGTCGGGAGAAGTTTTCTGGGTGATGATTTTCTTTCGGGGTTTTTCCTCACCTGTAAGATAAATGTCAAGACACATTAAGGCCCAAACGGTCCCCGAACATCATCTGGCCATCATCATCATCATTAACATATTCATTAAGTTTAGGATTAAGGCCTCTCCTGGCGCATCATTACTATCGTCACCTATCATATATCATCGGGGCAGCGTAAAACCGCATTCCAGGCGCCCCAACCTCCAGCCATGCCAGGAGAGAATAGAATGTCGAAATGACTAGGTGGTGATATTGAATAAAAAATATTTCAATACTTATATCAGAATTTATACAATCTTTAAAGAGAATTTGCTGCTGATAATGCAACACTTAATAATTTATTCACTTTCCATTTCTTATTTTCCTTCATTGTCGCTAAGGTGATAATTCATATTTTTTTTTTCCTTTCATGGTTAACATAATGTAATTCTCTTACCTCATTCTTGGCCTACCTTCTTCGAGCTCCATGCCCCTCTTTCATTCCCCATTCGTGAAACATCCCCTGCATATCGAAGTCTACGAGATTGACTGTTCTTAATATATCTGGTGTTCCCTAAACATCATATAGCTGGTTGTTATGAAGCCTTCTCCATTCGCCTCTCTCTCTTTCTCTCTCTCTCTCTCTCTCTCTCTCTCTCTCTATTCTTCTTCTTCTTCTTCTTCTTCTTCTTCATCATCACGGTTTAGGCTTATATACTAGCCTGTTCCGGCTCCAAATTGGTGCTGTTTCCATCTTTTCTTTGGTCTTCCCAAGCTGTATGCTGCTTTTGGTATTCTATTCTCAGTCATCCTTGCCATGTGTTCTTTCCAGGTTGTTCTGTATTTCACTATCGTTGTGTTTAATTCCTCTACTTTTAGTTGTCTTATTTCTGTGTTATGTTTTTGTCTGTTCTTTGATATCCTGCTATTTGTCTGAGGAATTTAATTTCAGCAGCTTGTATTCTGACAGATTGTTGTGTTGTCACTGTCCATGTTTCGGAACCATAAGTAATAATAGGAACTGCCATTGTCTTGCATAATGTCATTATAGAGTCTTCCCTGGCTTTATTTTTCAAAATTCTTTTTAGTGTTCCTGTTATATAATTAAACTTATTTAGTTTGTTATTTATATCTGTTTCCACTGTGTATGATATTTCGCAACCTAGGAAGTTATATCTTACCACTTGTTCTATTGGTTTATTTTCTAATATTATCTTTGTCCGAACTTCATGAGCGCCCTTGAAGGCCATTGTTTTTTATTTTTCTGATGATATTTCCATGTTGTATTTTTTATATGTCATTTTGTTTATATAGCATACTTTGTAGTTCGTCTTCTGTTTTGCTATTAAACTCTGGTCATCTGCAAAGGCTACTGTTTTTATTACTATATTTGCTAAGTTAATTCCCCCAGTCGTCATTTGCTTCCATGATTTTATCATGTCAAAATAAATGTTAAAAAAGAGTGGTTGATAGTGGACAACCTTATCTAACTCCTCCTGTTATATGCATTGGTTCCCTTTGATTTATTTTTATTTTTGTTTTCTCATACATTTTCTTAATTACTGCTATCAAGTGTAGTAGAATTCCTTTTTCACTTAATATGGTCCATAATTTTGGTCTAGACACTTTATCGAAGGCCTTCTTATAATCTATAAAGAGGATGTGCGTCTCTAAGTTGAATTCTCTTCGCTCTCTCTATTCATATTACATAACAATCCTACATAGTATAATATCATCTACATGAAATGTGTGTTGATTTATTTTAAATTTGAAGAATGAAAGAGACGAAATATAAAATAGAAACATATAAATGAAAATAAAGTAATGACGTGAAATCAATTTCATCATTTTAAAAGAAAAAGTTGTATTTATATCCGGTACACGAATTGGAGATGCCTGGCAAAAGAAGTGCCAAGTGCGGGGCAGGCTTGCATAAAGTAAAATGGATTCCTTATGTCTTTTGTTAAGCATTTTATGCATAAACGTGAATAAACAATTTCGCAGCCTGAATTCATAAATCTCTTTCGTCTGTTTACGTAACCTATAATTCTTGTAGTGGTTAGTGACATTTAGTTAAGACCTTCAATGTCTCTGTTTTTAATGTGTGTTTTCTCATCCTTGTGTAAAAGTGACATTGAATTATAAACTTCAAGGTCATTAGAGTTATTTCAGTAAACTTACCGTAGATAATACATTTAGAAGAATGTAGGCCTACTAGTATTTTTTCCAGTAAAAGTTTTAAAAAAATGACAGTGATATTATATAGTCTCAATCGATAATAATTTTATAATTGAACAAAAATTCTTACTCTAATGTACCCTGTTTCATTATCTCCAGCCTCACCACTGTATAGCTTCTTCTTCTGCTTCTTCATAATTTGTAGGATTTTCATCCTATTTATTTCCAAAATCACTCATCGGAGGAAGACGTATTGGATGTGCATTCACTGTCTATCCATCTCTTTGCTGGTCTTCCTCTTGTTCTTCTCCCGTCCATTGGTCTATCTTCTTTAGCTCTTTTTGCAAGTCAGTTGTCTTCCATTCTTTCTATATGACCTTTCTAATATTTTCGACTATCCAATAATAAATTTGGTTATGTCTTGAATATGACATTTGTCCTTAATATCGTGTTGTGTATATTATAAAATAATGTTTTCCCTTGAATAGTTCTTAAGATTTTAATTTCACATGTGCTTATTATTTGTTTAGTTTCTTTAGTTTTTGTTGTATCATTTTATAGCAGTAATGCTAAATTAATGATCTTTCTCTTTTTTACTTTAGTTTAACCTACCCCTTTGTAGGTACTTCTAGGGCTCCCACTGCACCCGAGCCTTACAGGGACATGATCTGTAGGGAGAGGGTTTGGAACTCTGTACCATATACATTTTTGATGACACAAGAACATGGAGGGCCTCCTCGGATGAGTCATTATCTCAATACCAGAGCCACCTCAGAGATAACACGATCGTTTAAGACAAGACACATAATTCAGTCATACATTCATACTAAACAAGGATAATGTGATATGTATGATTATAATGCCCAGATGATATCCGCAAACAATTTGTTCGGTAGGTTTCCTAACGTTTATCTAAAGGGTGAAGAATAATTCTGAGAAAGCCTCATGCAGAAAATATGTCTCTTACTAGTGATCGGGCTCGGGCCCGCTGCGTACGATGTTACGGCTTTACCTTGAGATCACAGCTGTGGACAAATATACAATAATAATAATAATAATAATAATAATAATAATAATAATAATAATAATAATAATAATAATAATAATAAATCATTTTATTTATATACAGAATTCTAATGTTTACACAACTTTCTGTGCCTAAAGTTTTATTGTTCTTCTCCACTCATCTCTATCCATCCACTCCATGTCCTCCAGTCCTCTTGTTCTCATTCCAGTTCTTATGATGGTGATGATGATAATAATAATAATAATAATAATAATAATAATAATAATATAATAATAATAATAATATTGTATGGTAATATGATAATGATCGGTTTGATGGGTATAAATTATAGAATCTTCCTCTCCACACCCAATTTAAATTAATTTCGTTTCCAAAAATGTATGGTTACGTTGGTAGTTCCAGTTAACATTAGAAATCTGCCGAAGGACCAAACCATATTAAAAGTCGTTATTCCTACCTAAATAACAGGTTGATGATGATGGATCCTCGTTCTTCCCGCTACGGGACATGGGTGTTGCCTAGTGAGATGTTTCTTCTTCTTCTTCTTCTTCACTTCACGGGCTAGGCAAAATGCCTGTTTCGCCTCACAGTTGTTCTGTCCGTCTTTTCACTGGCCTTCCTACATTCCTTGAACCTCTTGGCTTGTAGTTAATGCTGCTTTTGGTAATCTTGTTACGTTCATCTTTCTACATGTCTAAACCATTTTTCTCGATATCCCTTGATTTTATCATTTAATGGATATATATTTAAATCTGTTCTTATATCTTCATTCTTTAACCGATCCTTTCTTGTGCAGCCTTTTGTTCTTCTAAGGAAGTTAATTTCTACGCTTTGTATTCTATTTTGTAATTTTTTTGGTCATTACCCAAGTTTCACTTCCATAAAGTAATGCAGGAACTGCCAATGTTTTATAAAACTTCGATCTAGTATCTCAAGAGATGTTTCTTAATCAGAGTAATTAGTTCCCTATAAATGTCAGTAAGGGGCATGTAGTTGCTACATGACCTCTAGGAGTCATTTAATACAAAACTAACATATTACTAGGATGGGTTAAGGTAGGTTAAATTTTACAAAAAAAAATATTTTTATTCAGACTTGAGGCTATTTTACAAGCCCGAAAGTCTTCAGAATCGGGACCTATGACTTAAGGTCCCTTCCGGAGGGCTTGTCCCTTTTAGGCCTATTTTTCCATCCTAAAAAAATATCGACGCGGCCAGGTTTGAACCCGCGTCCCTTGGGACTAGAGTAGGCCTACATAATCACTAGACAACCCACGACTGATAAAATTAGTTTATACTCTGTGTGTCCTGTTGTGTAACGAGGGTGTTTCAACAGTTTTTTTTCTCTCAATGCCACCATATTGTCATTTTCGACATTCTGGTATTCTCTCCTGGCATGGCGTTATTGTAACCCACTTCTGAGGTTCAGGCGCCTGGAAGGCGGAGTTAAGCTGCTCCGATGATGTAGGATAGACAATGATGCGCCGAGAGAGACCTTAATCCTAAATTTAATGAATATATTAATGATGATAATGATGGCCAGATGATGTTCAGGGACAATTTGGGCCTTAGAGTTACCTGACATTTGTCTTACAGGTGAGGAAAACCCCCGAAAAAAAACATCACCCAGGAAACTTTCCTGACCGGAGATCGAATCCGGGCCCGCTGCGTGACAAGCTACGTCGAGACCACAGCGATGGACCTTGTTTCAACAATAAAATATGTAGATTAAATTTCAAAGAATTTTTTTGGGGATTCTATACCACTATGCCACCTACCTAAATTCAAATAAAAAAAAACACAAGGAAAAACACAATTTATTGTAGGAGTATATGAATAATTACCTCAGAGATATATGTTGATTTTTTCCCCCGAGAAATATGAGAAATGGCTTGAAAATAAGTGAGTAGATGAGCTCAGAGTAACCTAAAATCACCGTATTTGCTATGTAAAATATGTATTCATCACAAGTAATGCCACGAGTGATTTCCAAATTGTCGATAAATTCACGACTTACGAAGTGAGGAGTGAATTTATCTAGAGAATTTGGAAATCAAAAGTGGCATTTGTTAGGACTATTTAACGAATAAAATTAAGCTCTTTACTAAAAAATAATTATTTGAATATAGTTACCGGTGTTTTAAAATATTTATATAGTTAATGTAAAGACGATGTTTGAAAACAAATTAGAAATATGAGGTTATGTATATTCACTGCAACTCGATCATATTATTTATTGCCCAGTAGGATCGCAATATTATAAAAATGCACTCTAGTGGATAAATAATGAATCACATCAAACTATTATAATCAACATTATAGGTTAATCATTTATATTTTGAATAAACAACTCAGTAAAATCACTGAATCTATTCATTATTTGCTATATTCAATGTATTTGTTGGAGAAAAATAATGGTCTAACCCGTTCAGAATATTAAAAAAGGAGGTGCTTTCTTTATCACAAAAGCAGGAGTTGATACAGAGAAATCGATAAAGAGCGAGGTGAAACACGACTGTCATTGGTGTAAAACAGAATTGATTGAAACGTGATTGGTCATTGACTACCATTTGCGACATGAGTTAAATAGTCATTGCTAAGACAGTGTAGTCAACTATCACAAAAACCCGCCAACAAACAAGTGAACGCTAAATTAATCTTACGTACTAATTCGTCCATTTTCTCACCCTAACTTACCCAAACTAACACTAACTTTCCCATTTTCCCACCCTAAGGATCCCACTAAAATAGATGGACTCCTGGAATAGAATTTCCTTATTTGTGAGTAAGAATGTATGCAATTGGCTCTAGCGGGAACGTGTGTAATACATTGGTCAACATTGGGCTAGCAGTCACTTGATCTCCGATCGAATATTCGCAGGTAGCACGATGGCATAGAATAGCCGAAATTTTCAGTTTTGTACACGCTTTATATTAGCTTGACCTGTATCTATGTAACGGAATCTTCCAACACGATTTTCACCCACTTAAAAACATTGGCTCGTCTTGAAACTTTGTATACTTGTAAAGGACCAATGACAATGTAACAATTTCATATTTTTTTCTAAAATCCTGGTCTGAATCATCAAAAAAAAACCGGTATAATAGGTTGCAGACTTATCGACTTTTTAGTCAATCGTTGTAAGGGCTCGGTTGGTAGAGCGGTGGACTGTAGCGGTATATAATTTCAGTAATCCATAGGTCGCTGGTTCAAATCCGGCCCGGAGGGTTTTTCAAGAAGAGTATTAAGCAATTAAATTTTCATGGGATTCCGGTTTATGACAATCTATTAAACTAAACATTAAAAAATAAATAATATAAAAAACTAAAACAATACGCTTTATTAGAAAACAAACTAGGAAAATAAAATAAAATAATAGTTAAAAAAACTAAAACAACACGCATTATTAGAAAACCGAACTAAAAATTAAAAAATAAATAATAGTTTTAAAAAACTAAAACAACACGCATTATTTGAAAACCGAACTAAAAAATGAAAAATAATTTTAATTTCCAACACGCTTGGGATAAAATTAAAGTGGTCAACAAAAAAATTATCTCCAACACATCTAGAATGAAACTAAGAGTTATCTGCAAAAAAAAAATACCATCAAAAGCGTGGGGTGCTTTTTATGGTTTTTACGTTTTCTTCGTAGAGACTTTACTTTTACCAATATCTGTTTATTATCAAATATATGAATTGATATAGAGCACTCCACGCTTTTCATGGTAAATTTTTTTTGTAGATAACTCTAGTTTTATTCTAGATGTGTTGGAGATGATTTTTTTGTTGATCACTTTAATTCTATCCCAAGCGTGTGGGAAATTAAAATTATTTTTCATTTTTTAGTTTGGTTTTCTAATATGTACCGGAGCTCGGCGGTAGGCAAGAGGTCTCAGGGTTATGAACTCTTTATAAGCAAAAGAACAACGTATAAATGTACACTCAATTTTAACGAATCCAAGAAACTGTTTATTTACGGAGAAATACACTTTTGATAATACAGTTACAAAGTTTTATCTATGAGTGGAGTCCATTAAATACTTAGAGGTCCACGTGCTCGAATCAATATTTTCAAAGTCCAAATGCTTAACGGACTATAACTTTAAATTTAACTATTTCTCGGACGAATCTAATATTTAAACTGAATCGGAGATCGCGGTCAGCAGGTCTACGATGTTCCAACACTGAACACAGAGTCACTGATAGAGATAGTGAGTGTATTTTGATATAAGTTCTCGCTTATTAATGCGGTGACTCCTCCCACTTTTCTCGAATCCACTCCTTACAATTGAATATATATTTATGTTACAATAATATTATTTACTAGTATGTATAACATTTCTAAGAACTGGGTAAATTGGTTCTTTGCTATTTAATAGATAAATGTTTATCAGTTTCCTTGTAAACTGTCGATATTAAGAGATTATCTTTTCTAGAGGTGAATGAATGTCTTTTGTTGTCTGTATTAGGCAGGTAGTAATTCTTTATCATCATTTCTTGGAATTGCTTAGTAACGTTAATTGGTTTCTAAGAATTGGGTCAATAGATTTTTAATATTTTTAATAGATAACTAATGTTATCTTTTCTTAAAGAATGAATATTTCTTATTAGTTGTATAGCCTGCTAATTGGAATTAGTTATATTCTTTTGACAATACCCTTTTTGTGTTCCTATATTATTTGTAAGTTGTGTAGTAGGTAGAGTTCTGACAATACCTCTTTATTCTTTTATTTGTCATTTATATAGCAGGTAGCGTTTTACTGGTTTTTATTCTAGACAAATGTACGTGGTATTTTTACTTGGATATATTTCTACTTTTCCACATACATATTTTATAGCGATATTAGTAATATATTCTAGTTTCATTATTTATAGATTTATTTAATTTTAATAACAATTTAATATACAGTATTTCGGAACATTTTAGTTTTAGATCCATGCATATTAGAGTTGTATCTTAGTTTATATGTCCCCTATCATATTAATCGCTACAAATAATGCGTGTTGTTTTAGTTTTTTAACTATTATTTATTTTCTATTTTTTAGTTCGGTTTTCTAATAAAGCGTGTTATTTTAGTTTTTAAACTATTATTTATTTAATAATAATGTCTAGTCATGTTATGTCGCCTTAATACTGTTTATCATAAGTAATGCCACGAGTGATTTCCAATTTATCTAGAGAATTTGAAAATCAAGAGTGGCATTTGTTAGGACTATTTAACGAATAAAATTAAGCTGTTTACTCACAAATCATTATTTAACCATAGTTATTTTAAAATATTTATATATTTATTGTAAACGGCGATGTTTGAAAACAAATGAGAAGCAATAGGTACGCTTCTACTGCTTCTTTTGTTTATCACTGCAACCAGATCATACTATTTATTGCCAAAGATCGCAATATTATAAGGAGGAGCTTTCTTTAATATGGTAATTACAACACTGATAAATATTTGGTGAAACACGACTCTGATTGGTTGTAAAACAGAAATCATTGAAACGTGATTGGTCATTGACTCCCATTTGGGGCATGAGTTAAATAGTCATCTTAATTGTTTTAAATTTATTGTGTCTCGTCCGATGTTTATGTGTTCGTTACAACTAAAGATCACAGTGGTATGACGTCTCTTCCCTATTAAAGCGAGATGATGCAAAAACCTTGGCATTTATTAACTTAACATTAATTATTGTGTGCATGACATCTATTCTTGGCCAGTTATGCATTCCGACCAGGGAATTTTAATAATTACTGGTTTTCACATACCGGTTGTAACCCTTTATTATAACTAAAATATGAATATGAAATGAAGCCAACTTTTTAATAATGTTATAATAATTAATATGTTGCATCCTTTTGCGATCTAATATTAATTAAAACTGGCAAACCTTAGTAATTCGAGCGGTTCAGTTATTTAATTACTTATTTTTCTTATTTATTGCAAGTAGGCCTACCGCGTACTTCATGATTCTACAGAATTTAATAATACATATTTTCTCTTACTCTCTCTCTTTCTCTCTGTCTGTCTCTCTCTCTCTCTCTCTCTCTCTCTCTCTCCATACATCTATATCTCTCTCCCCTCTCTCTCTTTCTTTCACCCTGTCTTTCCCTCCCTTTGTTTCTCTCTCTTTCACCCCTCCCTTACACTCGCTTTCTCTTTCTCTTTCCCCCTGAGTTTCGCCCTCTTTCTCTCTTTCCCTCTCCATACCTCTCTTTCTTTCTCTCTTTCCCCCCTCTCTTACTCTAGTTTTTACTTTCTCTTCTCCACTCTCTTTTCCTCTATTTCCCTATCTTTCCCTCTCTATCTCTCTCTTTCTTTATCTCTTTCACCCTCTCTTTCTTTTCCTCTCTCTTCGCCCCTCCCTTACTCTCACGTTCTCTTTCTCTTTCCCCTTCAGTTTCACCCCCTTTTCTCTCTCTCCATACCTTTCTTTCTCTCTCCCTTTCCCCCTCTCTTACTCTAGTTTTTACTTTCTCATATCCACTCTCTTTCATCTATTTCCCTCTCTTTCGTCCTCTCTTTCTATCTTTCCTTGTCTCTTTCCCTCTCTTTCTCTACCTTTCTCTTTCGCCGTTGCTGCCTGAAAGGTTTCCCATGCCGGACAGGACGAAAGTGATAAACCAGACGAAAAAGTGCCTTGGACGAAAGAGTGACGATCTTACACCGTATAAGTACACCTCAAGAAACGCAGACATGAATTCCATTGGGGTTATATTCTCCGGAGGTCAAATAAAATGAACATATATGCGAATGGAGAAGACTACATGATCTTTATGGGGAAAGCAGATATAACAGTTAAGTCTCGCGTTGGGTAGGACATGTGGCACGAATGCGGAATGGAAGAGTGGCATAGAAACTTCTTGTAGGCAGAGACCAAGAATGAGGCGAGAGGATAACATTAAACTTGAATTTCAAGGAAGTAGATTATACAGGGGATGAACGGAAAACATTAGCTCAGGACAGGGATGTATGTCCGCGCGGCCATGAATCTATGGGTTCGATAATGCTAGTGAGTTGGTATAACATACGAGAGAGAGTCCAGCGCAACCTAATGCTTTGAAATATTCGCTCGTTGGATTAAAATGCATTAAACAAATATTTGTTTATTAGTCACGTTCCCGGTAGTAGATTTTTTCTTGTCACATGTTCAGTTTCCTTCCATATAAACTCAGGTTTTATTAACACTAATATTTCGGTCGTCGCACTCTCTCATTTATACGTGGCACCCAAGTCATGGAATCAAGTGTAGCCCTTATTAGGGAAAACAGCTACATAACGTTTTCATTCCACATTGTCCATATTGCAATACGTATTATATAAAGGGTCTTTAACCTTCTGTACATTTAGCAGATGTTAATGCCACGTCTCAGAATATGTTAACATATGTTTTTTTACATATATTGATATTGTCCATGTAAAGTAATCACCGCAAAACCCAGACATTGTAAGGAACAATATAGATATTTACATTTTTATGGATCGTGTATTTTTTATTCAATTCTTTTTATGGCATTTCAACAGTTTAGGTCCTAGCGCGTCTATTTTCTCTGGCTATATAGTGTTCTTCTTATTCGCGGTTTAGGCTTATTTACTAGCCTGTTCCGGGTCCAAATTGCTGCTGTTTCCATCTATTCTTTGGTATTCCCAAATTTCTTCTTCCTCGTGGTGAATAGTTGTATGCTGCTTTTGGTATTCTATTTTCAGTCATCCTTGCTAAGTGTTCTTTCCAGTTTGTTGTGTATTTCACTATTGTTGTGTTTAATTCCTGTAAAGCCAGGAAAGACTATAATGAAATGTAAATGACTCAAACGAGAAATTAATATTTCGCCGAAAGCAACATTCCCCAGTTTTAAAATACTCAACAGAACCGTTGATTTTTTCTATCAATATTAGTCTCTGTATAAAACGAAGTTAGGGGAATTGTATTTTTTTAATTCTTACAGAATACAACAATGTGTTTAGTTATTTTTCATTAGTTTTTTATCCCTTTATGCTTTATATTAAATTATTGTATACAAGCCATAATTTTTATTATTAATTTTGGATTTATTTTAATATATCATTATTGTTGTAATAATTTTATTAATGTATTATGTCAGATTATTAATTTTATTTTTTTAATTATTTTTCAATTTACGAATATTCCTTTGGCATAGTGTATAAGTTTATAAAATTTACAGTGCGTCCGTATACTTATACTGTACTTATATAGTTGATAAACGTATGTTTTGGAAGCAATTTGCTTGATTATGACCTATCAAATTGAAATGTGTCATGTGTTCATACAGAATAGAGTAGTTCATTCTGGCTGTCGGCCTTTCGATTCTCGGCTCGTCGGCAGTGCAGTTTACGATGCCCTACTCTAAGTTTGTTTTATCCTCATCTCCCCTAAAACCATGACTACACCGGAAAACTCAACACCGTCAGAAAGCATAGGATAAGTGACCAAAACCCCATAATGATAGTCACTAAGAAATTAGCTGCCAAGGAGTTAAATCGGTTCCAATTTGCAGCGAACTGGACGATGCACAGTTAAATATCAACTCGTGTCCTCTCACGGACTGTTTTAGGGATGAGATAAGACAAAGTCCCTATATAGAGGTCTGTGAATGACAAGGATGCTGGCCGGCCACGCCTGACGTACCAAAACTGGGGCAGATGAACGAAATGAGTATGGAGAAATAGTGGAATGAAATTGTGTTAGGGGAAAACGGGAGAAACCCCCGAGGAAAACCTGCCCAAGCTCCGTTTCATCAACCGGGAAACCCCACATGGAGTGGCCGAAATTCGATCTCAGGTCCCCAGTGGTGAGAGGCGAGCGTCTAACCGCTTGCGCCACGGAGCCGCCAAGATGCAGAGTCATTGTGACAAAGTAGTAGTATTAGTAGTAGTAGTAGTAGTAGTAGTAGTAGTAGTAGTAGTAGTAGTAGTGGTAGTGGTAGTGTTATTCTCCCAGTTATAATGTATGGATTCGAAATATGGATTCTTACTTTAAGGGAGGAAAGAAGATCACGAGTATTTGAGAATAAAGTACTTAGGAAAAATGAGATGAACAGACAGGTGAATGGAGAATACTTACATAACAGTGAGCTGCGTCATCTTTATAGAAAGCCAGATATAATAAATTCAGTTAAGTCTCATAGACTGCGATGGGCAGGACATGTCACGAATGGGGAAGGAAAGAGGGGCAAGGAAGCTTTTTGTAGGAAAATCACAAGGAAAACGTCGAGCTGGTAGACTAAGAAAGAGGTGGGAAAAATAACATTAACCATGATTTTGAGGCCAGTAAATTATACAGGAACGAATGGAAAACATTAGTTCACGATAGGGATGTATGGAGAGATAATTAGTGATGGTGCTAGTAGCGTTTCGCCAATTTAAGGTTACATTTTTCATTGTTTACGATTTTAAATCTCTTTCCCATTGATTTGAGGAGTTCCTATTAGAATATGAATATTAGTAAATTATTATTTTATTGTACTTTATAGTTTATTTCACATAATATCAATATTGTGGTAATCCTATTTAAAGGCTATATGTTCTTTTCTTTTATCAGCAATTTGAAATCCCAGTTTTTTTCTTGTGACCTTGTACATAACATGCAAGAGACACGTACATTCCTGGAACTGCGTTACGTAATTTTGTATGTAGTATGAAATTATGGCATGAATAGAAATTGCATTGCATGATGATACTGATTTTTTCTTCGCCTTTATTTGAGGATGTTTATTATTAAGAAAAAGTGTTTATCCTATTAAATATCCTCTTCTTCTTAATTTATTTATATAAATATTTATTTTTATAATAGTGTTTACGATAACATTAAACACGACAATAATAACAGTGATCAACAAAAAATAAACTTTTTTTTTGTCTCAGAAAGAAAAATATGTGATTTGATAGTATTGTTTCTCCTGAATTCAAATATGATATCGGTTTTTCTCCATCACGCAAGGTTTCCGAGAGACAGGAATTTATAATTTCAAACACTTTATACATTTTCTACATTCGTAACTACACAATATTCGAACATTCGGACTCATCTAAAAGTAAGAAATAACGATTTTCTGCTATATTTCACCTGTGGAGCATCCCTCTTGATGGTCCAACAATGATCGGCCAGCATATTAGGATTCCATTTGCCTTGATATCTCTTTTCCATAGCTGAAATCTCGTGATGAAAGTGTTCCCCATGCTCACCGCGCCAAGATAATAAATGGACGAAAAAACGTTTATTAAACAAATAATTATTTAAATCAATTAATTGAAATTGAAAAAAAATTGGGTGATGGAGAAATTCCGAATACATATTTGAAAACACGATAAAAAACTGCATTGAGTACAACTATTGGTCCTCATGAGACAAAAATCATGTTGACCAGTGTTATTAAGATTCGGTTCATACTAATTTTCAAATACTAACAGTTGTGTGCATTAAAACTTTCTCGTTAATCTTCCCTTTGCTGTTTTATTTTTTTTAATGTTTAGTTTCAGATTCAGACGTTTTAATATATATATATATATATATATATATATATATATATATATATATATATTATTTTTTTTTGCGCGATAGTGCATTTTGTCGTACTAGCAGCAATGGCGACCATGATTGAAAATTCCTACTTCCTACATTTTGGGGTTTCCAACCTAAATAACTATTTTTATACACAGATGTTTAATGTTTACACATCTTTCTGTACCTAAAGTTTTATTTTTCTTCTCCACTCATCTCTATCCATCCACACCATGTCCTCCAGTCCTCTTGTTCTCATTCCAGTTCTTATTTCTTGCATCTACGAGTTTCAAGATCTTCATTTTCTTCTTCTTCCAGGTGGACACCATTCCAATGTTTTCCTGGGTAACCTTTCTTCTTGCATTCGTCATACGTGCCCATTCCAATTTAATTGCCTATAAGTAACTATTTTTTATTTATTTTTTTATTTAGAAATATTCCACAATACAGTGTTGCTCCTTCAACCCAAATTGATTAGTCGCCAGAGGTTCATGTATAAAGCATCTTATTCCCTCAAATCTCTTGCTTCCATACTTCTCTTCACTTCATGCATCCATCGTTCCCTAGGCCTGCCTCTTCCACTTCTTCCGTTAGCTTTCCAATTAAGGATCTTCTTTGGTATTCTCTCTTCTTCCATTCTTATAAATAACTATACTGTAATAGGTTATTACATATTACAAACCACGTCTGGGATGTAAATCCACTGCGCTCTATATATACTGCGTACAATGTATATATATTATATACATTCAATGTATATACAAAAAATATCCAAAAGGAAGTGTTAATATACATTATACGAAACAAATCACTGTATTTTAAATGAACTGAACTTTATTTGAAACAATATAAGACAATAAATATGAACTTGCCACCATTTTATCACTAATATTGCCTCACGGCTTCCTGTCATTTCAACTAATAACGATTGCCCACACTGTTAACTTTAGTCAGTTGTTTATAATGAACGCAAATCTTTCCAACAATGATGCTATTATTTTACTATTATTTATTATTATGGAAACACCATCGCACAAAAAATAATGTTCAACGCACGTTTGTGAAGTGTTTTACAGAATCTCGAAATTAAAAATCTCGGTATCGCTCGGTTTTCAAACATTTTCCTCGATTCTGTAAAAGTCACTTCCTAACCTCGTATCGAAATATAATATTATCAACTGTTTAGACCATGTATATTGTTGTGTGCATTTAGATATATGTAATTAAGTGTAGCGTCCAATTAATTTTCTTTCATTTGCTTAATTTAATATATAAACCTACCCCTGTAGGTACTTACATGTGCTCCATGCCTTTTGGAGTGTGCAAAATCATTGGATGTTAATTTATAATATGTGTTGCGCAGGACTTTTCCTATAAGGTTCCAATGGGGAATAAAAGAGGTGCGTGGAAGCTTCTTCTAGGAAAACCAGAGGCAAAATGCTCAGTTGGTGGACAAGAATGAGGTAGGAGGATAACATTGACCATGATTTGAGGGAAGTATATTATACAAGGGGTGATTAGAAAACATCTCAGGATAGGAATGTATGGAGAGCTTATATTCACACGGCTATGGGTTCGTTAGAACCATTGAGTTAGTTTTAGTGACATTTGAAAAGATGACTGGAATAAAATGGATCAATGTATCGAAATTCTATTCCACTATTTGACTTGACAACTGAGGAAAATCCCGAATTAATTTTGGTCAGGTTTGTGGGCTCGGGATTTGAACTCTCTAAACATATCGTTTCCGCAATAAATAAAATGTAATTAAATGTATTAATTATAGTACATATAATTGGCGCTAGGGCCCCGAGATCGGTCACTCCATGCGGGTTTCGTGGTAGACGAAACGGAACTTGGGCAGGTTTTTCTCGGGGTTTCTCCCGTTTTCCCCTGCCACAAATTTCATTCCACCATTTATCCATACTCATCTCACCCATTTCGTTTCATTTCCTATAAGGATCCAATATCTTTATGATTAGTTGAGAATAATCATCGTTTCAAATAGTAGAATGGCTGAGATTAATTCATCCGCCCCTGTGATGGTGCGTCAGGATTGGTCGGCCGGTACACTTGTAGTTCGCAAACCTCTATATAAGGGGTTCATCTCATCTGTCGAACCGACCCTGACTTGGACACGAGTTGAGGATATTTATTTATACAACATTTTAGAATTAGAATTAGCCCATAATCATCCCATTTCGGGCAAGTACCTGCTGCGACTGCAGGGTGACTTACGTTATATCCCCGGGTTAGTCAATCCCTTGGCACTATCACTTTTTTATGGATTGCTTCCATCTTTGTCTGTCTTGTGCTATTCTAGTACACAATGTTCCTATATGACACTTGAACACTTCACTCCAACTCCTTTTTTGTCTTCCCACTTTCCTTTTCCCTAGTCTGGGTTCCCACATAGTCACTGTATAAGTCCACTTTTTTGGATCCATTCGGAGCACATGACCCTCCATTTCAATTTCAACCCCATTGCTGATGTTGCTACGTCTTTCAGCCTCGTTATCTTGCGGATGTTCTCGTTCCTGAAGCGGTCCCTTCTTGTGATATTTAATAACTTCCGCTCCATTTTTCTTTGGCAAATCTCTAGCATGGATGTTCCTTTTCTTGTTAATGACCATGTCTGCAAGCCGTAAATTAATACAGGTAGTACACACATGTCCATGGCTGCTTTTTTTTATTTTTAGGCTGATGTCTTTTTCTAACAATATAAACTTTAGAGCCCAGAATTATTTCCATGCTTGTGTAATTCTTCTTTCTATTTCTATTACGTATACTAAAATACTCTGAATACAGATAAAATATTGTAGACAACACGTTACTAAATTGTTTTAATAACTCGCTGTACTTCCTTCGGCCATGTTATAACTTGAGCATCTTGTTACTAAACCTCTGCTTTTGTAACTAGTTTTCTTAATAACTATTGGCAAACTTACAAGAGTCATCTAATATATAAAAATGTTTGTTTATTTGTTTGTACTTTATGCGCGGCCATACCGTTGATCCGATTGTGATGGGGCTTTTTGCAAAATGCTCAGGAGATTCCCGGGATGAACATAGGCTATAAGAGAGTTGTGATACTCAACTCATACACCCTTAAAAACACTCTTTGTAGTAAAAAACGTCAAAAAGTCCCTTTTTTACCCTTAAATGGCTTACGCTGCCTAAATCATAACAAATACACCAAATTAATATGCACAGAATTGAATACCTCAAAAAACTCTACAAAAAAATCCGCGACACCATATGTTTATCTTTTACGCATAACTCACAATAACCATTTTTGTCTTTCATTGATGCCAAGAAGATAGAGGCAAGTACGTAGATTCCTGTGCAAGCATAGCAGCACATGACGGATATTCTTTTACGGATAACTCACAATAACGATTTTTTTTCTTTTAGCCTATTTATGCCAAGAAGATCGAGATAAGTAGATTCCCGGGCAACACCGGGTAATCAGCACGGGGAATCTTAAAATAATTACGATATACATTTATAATTATTTTTCATTTTACTTATTCAACTATTCATAAGAAGTACATTAATTTTCGTATTTCAGCTCATTTGTGTCAAGAAGATCGGGATAAGTAGATTCGCGGGCAACGCCGGGTAATGAGTACGGGATATCTAAAAATATAAATTTATAATTATTTTTCCTTTTACTTATTCGACTAAACATAAAAGCACATTAATTTTCATTTATTTAGGCGTAGCAGCGCACGCCGGTTATTAGCTAGTATTCTATATTTTTAACGAATTATTTATTTGTAATCATTCCAAAATGATAAATTGTCTGGTTTCAAAATCGTATAGATATATTTTAAAGAAAGTGTCCTCGTAAAATACACAGTGGAGAAGTAGGAAATGAAACGAGTTACAATCGCGCAGAAAATAGTTTTAGCTTCAAGTTAAGTTCCATTTATGAAGTTTTATTCTTACTTGATTTATTTACTTAGGGAACATTTTATTTGCTAGATTCTTCAATGTAATAAAATCTTGATGTTTGGTTAGAGGTTTGGGCAGTGGATAGTACTTAATAATTAATGTAATTTAGAGATAGTTATTTTCTGGTTTGCATACCTTCCATACTTCAGTAAAAAAGTAATAATAATGTGTGTATGATATATTGCGGTGCGTGACATATTTATTAATGAAGTAGTCACGAGAAAAAATAAGTTTTTTTTTTCGGTAGCTCGTTTCCTGATGCAGTAAACGGATTTGAAGAGACAACTTTCAGAACGCATCAAATATACTTCTTAAAAATAAATAGGACCGAATAATAATAATAATAATAATATGTTAATAATGATTAATAATAATAATAATAACAATAATAATAATATGTTAACAATGATAATAATATAATACTAATTTATTTATATACAGATTTTTCAATATTTACACATATGTCTGTGCCTAAAGTTTTATTTTCCTTCTCCACTCGTCTATACCTATCCACTCTATATCCCCAAGACCTCTTATTCTCATTCCAGTTATTATTTATTACATCCACGAGTTTCAATGTCTTCCTTCCTTTCTTCTTCCACGTGGACACTATTACGAAGTTTTTCTGGGTAATCTTTCTTCTTGCAATCATCTTACATGCCCATATCAATTTAATTGCTTGTATCTTATGCAATCTTGCTATTGATTATTTAATATTCATTTTTTCTCATATGACATTATTTATTTTTTTCAATTTTGAAAATCTTGCTGCTCTCCTGAAGAAATATAATAATAATAATAATAATAATAATAATAATAATAATAATAATAATAATAATAATAGTGACAATAGTGACAATAATAATAATGACAACAGTGACAATAATAATAATGACAATAGTGACAATAATAATAGTGACAATAGTGACAATAATAATAATGACAATAATAATAATGACAATAGTGACAATAATAATAGTGACAACAGTGACAATAATAATAATGACAATAGTGACAATAATAATAGTGACAACAATGACAATAATAATGACAATAGTGACAATAATAGTGACAACAGTGACAATAATAATAATGACAATAGTGACAATAATAATAATGACAATAGTGACAATAATAATAGTGACAACAGTGACAATAATAATAGTGACAATAATAATAGTGACAAAAATAATGACAATAGTAACAATAATAATAGTGACAATAATAATAGTGACAATAATAATAGTGACAATAATAATAGTGACAATAATAATAATGACAATAGTGACAATAATAATAGTGACAACAGTGACAATAATAATAGTACAATAGTGACAATAATAATAGTGACAATAGTGACAATATTAATAGTGACAATAATAATAGTGACAATAATAATAATGACAATAGTGACAATAATAATAATGACAATAGTGACAATAATAATAGTGACAATAGTGACAATAATAATAGTGACAACAGTGACAATAATAATAGTGACAACAGTGACAATAATAATAGTGACAATAATAATAATGACAATAGTGACAATAATAATAGTGACAATAATAATAATGACAATAGTGACAATAATAATAGTGACAATAATAATAGTGACAATAATAATAGTGACAATAATAATAGTGACAATAATAATAATGACAATAGTGACAATAATAATAGTGACAATAATAATAATGATAATAGTGACAATAATAATAATAATAGTGACAATAGTGACAATAATAATAATAGTGACAATAGTGACAATAATAATAATAGTGACAATAGTGACAATAATAATAATAGTGACAATAATAATAGTGACAATAATAATAATAATAATAGTGACAATAATAATAATAATAATAGTGACAATAATAATAATAGTGACAATAGTAATAATAATAATAATAGTGACAATAATAATAATAGTGACAATAATAATAGTGACAATAGTGACAATAATAATAGTGACAATAGTGACAATAATAAGTGACAATAGTGACAATAATAATAATAATAGTGACAATAATGATAATAATAGTGACAATAATGATAGTGACAATAATAATAGTGACAATAATAATGACAATAGTGACAATAATAATAATGACAATAGTGACAATAATAATAGTGACAATAATAATAATGACAATAGTGACAATAATAATAATGGCAATAGTGACAATAATAATAATGACAATAGTGACAATAATAATAGTGACAACAGTGACAATAATAATAGTGACAATAATAATAGTGACAATAATAATAGTGACAATAATAATAATGACAATAGTGACAATAATAATAGTGACAACAGTGACAATAATAATAATGACAATAGTGACAATAGTGGCAATAATAATAGTGACAATAATAATAATAATAATAATAGTGACAATAGTGACAATAATAATAGTGACAATAATAATAGTGACAATAGTGACAATAATAATAGTGACAATAGGAATAATTATATTAATAGTGACAATAGTGACAATAATAATAGTGACAATAGTGACAACAATAATAATAATAATGATAGTGACAATAGTGACAATAATAATAATAGTGACAATAATAATAATGGATTTTTTTTACTAGCGAGTTAAGGCTATGATGACTTGCCTTTCACTGACCAGTAACATTAAAAGCATATAGTGTATGTAATATTGTCCACCGCTGTGGTCTCGAAGTATCGTGCTGCCTTCTCATGCAACGGGCCTCAGTTCGTTTCCCGGTCGGGACAGGCTCCTGGGTGAGTGTTTTTCCTCGCCTGTAAGACAAATGTCAGGAATCTTAAGGCCTAACGATCCCCGAAAATCATCTCATCCTTACCATTATTATCATGATCTTTCACCGGTGTGGAAAGCAACCTATAATTCCCTAGTAAAGCTGCAAAGCATAGCATGAAAATGCTATGATCGCAGTGAAAGGCCTGCTCTCGGCAGAATTACTAAATAATAGTATAATATTCACTGTTAAAGATCTGATTTGTCGATTCAATTGAAGTTAAAGCGATAGCTGGTAGATTCTCTAACACACCCACATGTAGGTGCACTTGCAATGAAGCAACATAGCTGAGTAGCAGTGTCTTACATTGTCAGCCTGTCTGATAGGGTTGAAGAGGAAGGAGAGCATTTTGTCACACCTATTGTGATACAATAAAATAAGTTTAAATACCCTCTTAGGTAAAATCCGTCGTCATCAACTTTTAAAATATGTAATCTTTATGTCTGTAGGCCTTTCAGGACATTCGTCCCATCTACAGCATCCAGTATGATGTTTGATGCTGCTGGTCCTAATGTGGCTTTTTCGTGGATGCTGTAGTGAAGAATGAACTGCTGAAGATGGGACGGATGTCCTGAAAGGCCTACAGGCATGAAGATTACATATTTTAAAAGTTGAGTACGACGGATTTTACCTAAGAAGGTATTTTAACTTATTTTATTTTATGACTCTCCACCTCAACGGTTTTAACATTGAATTTTATTAGTGTTGACACCTATTGTGCACTGTTAAGAGACCTGCCCTAGAATATCCAACTTTGTCAGGATTTTTTTCTACATTAAGCTATGCTAGAAGCTTCTTGTTGGAAAACTAGAGGGAAAACACCCAGTTGGTAGACCAAGAATGAAGTGGGAGGATAACATTAACTATGATCTGAGGAAAGTATATTATACAGAGAATGATTGTAAACATTAGCTCAGGATAGGTATGTATGGATAGCTTATGTCCACTCGGCCATGAACCTATGGGTTCGATAGTGCCAGTTAGTTATTCTTTCTTAATGTGTACACTAGTCGCTATGTATAAGATGACATCTCTAAATTACTATGAAGCGCTTGTCTTGTGTCAGTGCAAATAATGATCATGGGACAAGCATGGACAGCTGACATGATACTTGTCTTCCTGCTTAAAACTTGATTTGGCATGCCCGAAAATAAATAAAAAATGAACTGCAATTTATTGCAAGAGTATGAATCAGTGAGTGTCTTTTTTTCTTATTTCGCCGGTGTGGAATTCTCTATGATGTCGGTCATTAAGAATGAAAACCTGTTTCATATATATTATCGCATGCTTATTTGTATCTCCTTCATAACCGATCTTCGGATAAATATTTCTCTTACGCTTTCATATATTATTCCTCTAATGCTGGGAATTTGTACGTGACTTTTTAACTCACGCCCCAAATGGCAGTCAATGACCAATCACGTTTCAATGAGTTCTGTTTTACAACCAATGACAGTCGTGTTTCACCTCGCTCTTTATCGATATATCTTTATCAGCTCCTGATTTTATGATGAACAAAGCTCCTCCTTTTTAATATTTTGAATAGCTCAGAGCATTATTTTTCTCCAACAAAAACATTGAATATACGTAGCAAATAATGAACAGATTCCTTGATTTTACTGAGCTGTTTACTAGAAAATAAATGAATAACCTATAATGTTGATTATAATATACAGTCTGATGTGTATCACTATTTCCCCACTAGCGTGCATTCTTACAATATTTGGCAATAAATGATCAAATTGCAGTGAATAAACATAACCTCACATTTCTGATTTGTTATCAAACATCGCCGTTTGCATTAAATATGTACATATTTTAAAACACCGATAACTATAGTTAAATAATGATTTGTGAGTAAGCAACTTAATATTATTCGTTAAATAGTCCTAACAAATGCCACTCTTGATTACCAAATCCTCTAGATAAATTCACTCCTCACTTCTTGAGTCGTGAATTTATCGATAATTTGGAAATCACTCGTGGCATTACTTATGATAAGAATATTAAAATGTAATTATATTTATTGCTTTAAGATGATTGTTCATTGCTATTCGTGATAAAATTTGTCGGGCGAATCTTTGTGACCACTTTTTCGCTGTAATCTGTAGGTAGTTATGATTGTATTTAATGTATTTCAGAATTATTTACGATTGATTCTTTTAAATATTTGCTTTTAACTACATCAATTATTTATTTATTTAATTCAAATCCATCGCTAAGGTATTGATGCAGGGTCGCTGCTTTGTACGTAGCGGTCCGGATTCGATCCCCGATCGGGAGAAGTTTCCTGGGTGATGGTTTTATTTTGAGGTTTTGCCTCGCCTGTAAGGCGAATGTCAGGAAAATGTATGGCCCAAAAGTAAATCTGTTAATAATTCATATATGTATAGTGAATACTACTATTCATTTATTATTATTATTATTATTGTTGTTGTTATTATTATTATTATTATTATTATTATTATTATTATTATTATTACTAATAATACAAATGTTATAAAACAATGTCAGTTCTAAAACTACTATATGGATCGAAACACTGAGTCTTAACCAAAAACCAGGAACAAAGAATAGAAACGTCAGAAATGAGCTTTCTGAGGAGTGTAGCTGGATATACAGTAACAGATAAAAATGAGAATATACGGTGTGAACTAAATATATTCAAGCTATTAGATACAATTGCACAATACAAAGATGAATGGATGGACCACATCAATAGAATGGATAAAAATATAATTAGAAACAGGTTATTCATTACAAACCACTAGGACGAAGAAATGTAGGATGACCCATTCAAAGATGGTCAGACCAATTCTAGCATGAGATCGAAACAGACCTTAAGGTCTAATCCTTTATTATTATTATTGTTATTATTATTATTATTATTATTATCATTATTATTATTATTATTATTATTATTATTATTATTATTATTATTATTATTATTACACCAAATTAATGTACATAGAATTGAACATCTCAAAAAATTCTACAAAAAAATCCGCGACAGCATATGTTTATCTTTTACGGATAACTCTCACAACAACCATTTTTGTCTTTCATTGATGCCAAGAATATCGGGATAAGCAGATTCCCGAACAGTGCACGGCTGGTGGTAAAAACACATTAACATTTATTTATGAGTAGTTACAATTGAATATGTTTTATTATAAAATTGCTTTAGATTAACTTTTAGATATACTGTATTATGATTGGGTTTTTATTTGTGTTTTATTCGAATTTATCGAACATTATTATGAAAAATTGCTATGCAAGTTCCAGAAATCATCAAGTGCCGACATGCTAATTCACACATTGATATAAAATAAATAAAAGTATCAATTTGAGTATGAGTAAAACGTAAAGTATAATAATCTAAAGTTATTGGTTGAATAACATTCTAAATTAAGTTTCAAATAGACTAAATGGCCTTAAAGTAAAGTTTTCTTCGATTCTTTATTTGCTCGCTTATTAGGCATATGTTTTGGGCGAGGTAAAAGAGGCAAATTTTAACATAAATAACAGCTTTACAACTCCACCATTGCTGGTCCCAAGTCCGGTTGAGAAAGGAGGAAAATTCTATTTTATGGAGTAGGAATGTAATCAAGAGGTCTAAATTATAACACAACTGTGAAGAGTATTTTATTATGTGGTGCGGAAACATGGATGTTGAAGCAAAAACACAGAAATAAATTATTAGTTACAGAAATGGATCTTTTAAGAAAATCGGCAAGAATATCAAAATTAGACAAAATAAAAAAAAATATTACAAAAAGAGGAATTATGAATGTAGAATAGGATATTGTACAAGAGATTGAAGAAATAGTACTAAGATGGTATGGACATATAATGAGAAGAAGAGACACAGAAACAAACGAAGTTTTGAAATGGATACCTCCGGGTAAAGGGAAACGTGGTAGATCAAAGTCAATGTGAATAAAGGGAATTCAAGACAACATGAAGAAGAGAAATATGACAGAACTAGACACGCAAGACCGGGAAGTGTGGAAGAAAAAAATTGTATATTTTGGTTGAGGATACCTGTGTATATAACAGAAACAATCCTGAATTAAAAAAAAACTAAATTTTACAAAATACAGTAAAAGGAAAGGTAAAAACGTTAATGCAGTATTGGTAATGCTACAATTTGATAGTTTTTGTATCACCATTAAAGGATCAGATACCGTGAGCTAAAATAATTCTGGAAGGGAAATCCATTGAACAAGTGAACCATTTTAAATACCTGGATTATGAAATCTCCTATTTTAACAAACTTAATAAATTTCATTATATATGTGGCACAATTAAAAGAATATTAAAAAAACATATGAATGGAAACAAAACTAAAATTTTATAAAGCAGTGGCAGTCCACTTACTATTGTATGGTAGTGAATTTTGGGTTTTAACTAGAAGAGAAGATCATAGAGGCAGCTGAAATGAGATTCTGAGAAGTGTGGCTGGCTGCTAACTTCTAGATAAAAGTAGAAGTGAAGATATTAGAAATGAGCTAAATATTTTTAAACTTTTAGATAAAATAAAAGAATCTAAAAAAATGGGATGATCGGATTCCAAAAATTATACTTAATTACATACCAAGAGGAGACAGGAATGTTGGTAGACCGAAAAAAGAGATGGATTCAACTTTTTGAATGAGAATCTATGAGACCGGAACAAGCCACGTGGGCTTAATCCGTGATTGTTGATGATGATGATGTTTCACCATTATGCTGTATTATAAAATGAAAAGACGGAGCCATATTAAAATTTGAATTGGGCTATCAATAATAATACTGCCAGAAGAAATCTGCCAGGTCGAGTAGATGGTATCGAAAAAACTGGCAGCTGCACGTTTCAGAACCGAATTGTTTATGTTGTAGCATAACTAATGTGTTTTCCACGTGTTGGCCAAGATAATGAAATTGTTAGGTAGCTCGAATATTACCTTCCCACGTGCGGTCCTTGAGACAGAACAGCGCCTGGTGTCTCTGACCTTGAAATGTTTTACTGACGAGTCATGTGAGCACGTGTCTATGGTAAAATGTACCATCAAGAACTTTTATTGTTACTTAACACTTTACGCAAAGGTTAAGTTCACGACATTGAAAATAATATTTTATTTACCCTTACATTAAGGTAATCAGTCATATGGAGAGACTTTCGATATTTTATCATATATTTTAGAATAGAATAGAATATATTTATTTAGCCTGGTGGAATTAAGGCCATGTGGCCTTCTCTTCCACTCACCAGGACAAACATATGTTACATATAAATACAAAAAATTACAATAATAGTCATAGTAAGCAATTAATTATATCTGTGAAATTGAATAATAATGAAAATAATGTCTAATAATACAATGAAACTAAATACAATTAAAATTAAATTAATAATACAATGAATACAGAAAGGAATAACAGCTCGAATCTACTATACATAAAAAGAAAAGAAAGAAAAAAATACAAAGAAAGTAATAAACTACAATGAATTAATCTATGCTTTTTATACAAGGCATTAGGTAAATATATTAACGAATCTTAAAACTATTTTTATTAAATAATGAAAAAAACATGTTAATATTTTTTTAAAGTAATATTAGTGAGTTGTTTCTGTTAGTAATTTTATTTTCAATTTGTTTCTGAAAGATGGTAAAGTTTGGCAGTCTCTGACATAGGATGGAAGGGAATTACATGTTGTAGCAAGAGAAATTGTCAAAGATTTCGAATAGTAGGTAGTATGATGAGGAGGGATATAAAGGACACTGCGCTCAAGGGATCGTGTATCTAACGTATATGTATCAGAGAGTCTAGTGAAGCGGTGTGATAAATAATAAGGTATTAACAATACATTGAAATTATATATCGATATAGCCACAATGTAGTAAGGAAATTCTATGGATACTTCAGAATCAGGGTTGCCAACGCCCAGTGAGAAAAAGTTGCTAAAACGGACTCCTAAAAATGGCTAGAAATGGATAAAATGCAAGTTTTATCCGTGAAGAATGCTGTATTTTAAAACTAAAAAAAAATGAACCCGCGAATCTGTACATCTGAAGTACAATATTGTCAGTATTTTTCTTTTACTCTATTGGAATTGTTATAATTATAATATGGTCACTGAATTATGAATATAACATCTATTTTAAGAAATAGATCCATCCATCCATAGTAATTCTGCTCAACGGCAATCATAGCATTTGCAGCTTTACTAGGGAATTGTAGGTGTGGTAGCTTCCCGTTGCTTTCCGCACCGGTGAAGGATGATGATGATGACCATATGATTTCGGGGACCGTTTGGGCCTCAACGTTTTCCTGACATTTGTCTTACAGGTGAGGAAAAACCCAGAAACCCGACCGGGGATCGAACAAGGGCCCGCTGCGTGACAAGGCAGCACACTACCTCGAGACCACAGCGGTACCAATCCTAAATGCACATGTATATTCACTCAATTTTGCAGACGACCAGGTATTAATAGCACAAGACACGATGAGATAGAACTAAAAGAAGAATATAAAAAATGGGGACTTTATATATAGGGAAAACTAAGTATCTGTGTATAGGAGAAGAAATGGAAAAAATATAAATTTCAACAATGGAGAAGAACTAAAACCTAGTATTGAATGCACTTATTTAGGAACAAACTTAGACCATTTAGGTGATAACACAGTGGAAATTAAAAATATAATCTCACAAAAAAAACAAGCAATAAATGATTTAAACTCTGTTTGGTGGACCAAGAATATTACAAAAAATAGAAAAGAAAGAGCTTAGTATTGAAGATACTATGGTGGTTATATAATTTTTAATTTAATTTATGATTGAAGATCAATATTTTTACAATGACTATTTAATTCATGCCCCAAATACGAGTCAATGTCCAATCAAATTTCAATTATTTTTTATTTAAACCAATCACAGTCGTGGTTTGCCTCGAATTTATCAACTGAACCTTATCATATTAAAAAAAAAAGGACCTCCTTTTTAACATTCTGAATAGGTCATAGCATTATTTTGCAGTGACTGGCTCTCTAAGAAATACGGCTACCAGATTGTATATATAGTGCGTGAATGTCAGCAGATAGCTCATGCGGGAGATAATATAAAAACATTTGTAGCAACTGATTATACCACAAAAAAAAAAAAAAAGAAACCACTGTTTGCACTTTCTTAAACGAATTATTTTCCAGAAAATGACGTTGCAGAAAAATAGAATTGACATATTTACATCATAGGACATCAGAAATTAATTAATACCTATAATGTTGATTATAAATTTCTCCACTAAGGTGCATTCTTACAATATTGCGATCCTTTGGCAATAAGTAATATGATCTGGTTACAGTGTAAACAAGTGAAACATACGTTTCTCATTTGTTTTCAAACATCGCCGTTTACATTAAATATATAAATATTTTAAAATAACTATAGTTAAATAATGATTTGTGAGTAAACAGCTTAATTTTATTCGTTTAATAGTTCTAACAAATGCCACTCTTGATTTCCAAATTCTCTAGATAAATTCACTCCTTACTTCGTGAGTCGTGAATTTGTCGATAATTTGGAAATCACTCGTGGTATTACTTATGAAAATGTAGTGTTTTATATAAACTGCATAAATTAAGAAATATAAACGGAATTAAACCGATAAAGTGATAAGTAGGGCAAGGCAATTAATGATTTTGCATATTTTTCTTATGAAGGTTGAAACATTGCTTGCATATATGAAAATGTACGGCATTAAAAAACGGATTAAATAAAATCAATTCGTTGGGGCATTTTTTGCATTTCCTTAACTTTTTTAGGGATCGGTCATTTTGAGCATTTTTTACACTTTTCCGGAAGGCTGTGACATTATTATGTATTTGATTTAAGATGTTTATTATAATTCAGTATTTTCCTTGTCAATACAATTTTTTGGAATTAAGTAGTTGTTTTGCTAACTACAATCCCTATTTTTCAAGGTATGTGCATAATGAACTTGCCCATTTCTAGGAATTCTGAGAGATCTTATATGGTTCACTAAATTCTGATTTTTGATTAATTTGTTTAGTTCGTTATTTGTTTTGATTCTCCAACAGTTATCAGTTCCTCTATTTGATCCAAATATTCTTCTTAAAATTTTTCTTTCAAAAATTAATAATTTCTGTTTTATTGTTTATTTTAGGACCCAAGTTTCACAAGCATATGTAACTACTGGTCGAATGAGTGTTTTGTATAACCTTATTTTTGCAGTTTTTTATATTAATTTGCTTTTAAATAACATTCTATTTGCAAAATAAGCTTTATTCCCATTTACCAATATTTTTTTAACTCCCTCTTTTACGTAAAGCATTATGTCTATTTACTTTGGTACCTAGCTATTTAAACGATTCTACTGTGTTAATTTGCATCTCATCAATTTATAGATTTTCCAATTTTCTGTTGTGATTACATATATATATATATATATATATATATATATATATATATATATATTCCATCCATAGTAAGTCTGCTCGAAGGCAGGTCCTTCACTGCAATCATAGCATTTTCATGCTATGCTTGCAGCTTTACTAGGGAATTGTAGGTGTGGTAGCTTTCCGTTGCTTTCAACACCGGTGAAGGATGACGATGATAAGGGTGATGATGACCATATGATTTCGGGGACCGTTTGGGCCTTAAAATTTTCCTGACATTTGTCATACAGGTGAGGGAAAACCCCAATAAAAACCTCACCCAGAAAAACTGCCCCGACCGGGGATCGAACCCTGGCCCGCTGCGTGACAAAGCAGCACGCTACCTCGAGACCACAGCGGTGGACTATATATACTCTTACTTACTCACTGGCACTATCGAACCCGTAGGTTCATGGCCGCGCTGACATAAGCTTTCCATACATCCCTATCCTGAGCCAATGCTTTCCAATCATTCCCTGTATAATCTACCTCCCTCAAATCATAGTTAATGTTATTCTCCCACCTCATTCTTGGTCTACCAACTGGGCGTTTTCCCTCTGGCTTTCCTACAAGAAGCTTCCATGCAAGTCTTATATATAGATAGGGCTTGATAAATAATCAAACACTATTATTATATATATATATATATATATATATATATATATATATATATCAAACACTATTATTTTATATTTATTTATATATGATATGAAAAGGAAATGAATGCTTGAGTCGGGATTTGAACCCGAGTCTCTAAACTCTGTACGTTTAGCCCTCTAACCAACTGAGCTACTCAAGAATTCCAACACAAACATACATTTTTCTTATATATGTAGTATTCTCAATTCACACAAGAGGTAGTGGGAATTCGTTCCAACACCATCTAGTGGCCAACATAACAGTTAAGCAATTTTTAAAGAGAATATTTACTTCCTCGAGGCAGAAGATCTGTGGGTCGACCTTTTCGGAGATGTCGGGAGACCGTAACGGGCCACTGGGCCTAATACTTGAATGGACGATGATGATGATGATATTTACTTTATAGCAGTAACGCTTGTATATTTAGATGTTATAACTATATTTTGATAAAATAATAATGTTTGATTATTGAGCGTGCCCTATCTATTCTATTGAACTTGGCATATAATCAAAATCTTACGTAGACTACTGGTCTTACCAATCTAGTTGCCTTTTTTTCTTTCTAGAGCTACTTGTCAGTGCAAACTACGTTGTCTATATTTTTCTGACCGGTAAAGTAACGCTGACCGCTAGCTGTCAGAATATTCAGCTTCAAAACCTCCATACATTACTTTGACTACACATTATAAACAGACGCTAATGATCTCCATTGCGGTATATGAACCCTTCATTCCTCTTTTTTATAACTCTGAAATGTTCATAAGTAATGCCACGAGTAATTTCCAAAAATTCACTACTCGCGAAGTGAGGAGTGAATTTATCTAGAGAATTTGGAAATCAAAAGTGGCATTTGTTAGGACTATTTAACGAATAAAATTAAGCTGTTTACTCACAAACCATTATTTAACTATAGTTATTTTAAAATATTTATATATTTAATGTAAACGGCGATATTTGAGAACAAATGAGAAGCGATTGGTACGCTTCATCTGCTTCTTTTGTTTATCACTGCAACCAGATCATATTATTTATTGCCAAAGTAACGCAATATTGAATGTTCTCTAGTGGAGAAAAAAATGAAACACATCAAACTGTATATTAATTCATTTCTGATGTCGTATGATGTAAATATGACAATTATATTTTTCTGGATTATTACCTGGGAAAAAATACATTTAAGAAAGTGCAAACAGTGGTTTCTTTTTTTGGTGGTATAATCAATTCCTACAAATGTTTTTATATTAACTCCTGCAAGCGCTGTGTGTTGACATCCATGCACTATATATACAATCTGTTAGCCGTATTTCTTACAGAGTCAATCACTGCGAAATAATGGTCAGAACTGTTCATAATATTAAAAAGGATGAGCTTTCTTAAATATGGTAAATTTAATATTGATAAATATTTGGTGAAACACGACTGTGATTGGTTGTAAAACAGAAATCATTGAAACTTGATTGGTCATTGACTCCCATTTGGGGCATGAGTTAAATAGTCAGCATAATATCGGGTGCTACAGTAAGAAAATATGGAACAATATAGTAAAGTTTAATGTTGTAAACCAAGTCAGTGCAGTTTATTTCGTTACTGGCTTGTCAAACTGTAATATAACTCAATATAATTACTTTTCGTTTCAACTTCTCTAAAAAACCTTCTTTCTTCTTCTTCCTTACATGTGATAGACCTAGTGGTCTGTTACGGTCTCAATTCAACATTTGAAGGGTCTGCCGCTATCTCTTGCCTGGTGGCCGGTAATTTAAGATCTGACGTGGTATTCTTGTTCTGCTCATTCTTCATACGTGAGATTTCCAGTTGTTTCTGTATTTTTGTACATATTCCATGACTGATTCTGTGTGTAATTCTTTGAGAATCTCAGAATTCATTTTATGGTCTGTTCTTCAGTAACCTGCAGTACGTCTCATAAATTTCATTTCTACCGCAGTTAGTTTTGTCATCATCTATACTGCGAAATGTCCAGGCCTCACTGCCGTAACATAATATGGCTCTGGCCAATGTTTTATAAATTTTAGTTCGTGTGTGTTGCTGTACTGTGTTTGGCTTGAAAATATTATTTATAATTCTTGTTACTCTATTAGATTTTATAATTTTTTGACTAAAATCTTTTTCCTTTTTTTATTTAAACATTAAACTGAAAAAAAATAACATATTTATTCTCCAAGTTATATGAATGGGAAAGATGGACTTTTACTTTAAGGGAAGAATGAGCATTTGAGAATAAAGTCCTTAGGGAAATCGTTGGACATGCATGGAGGCTTCTTGTAGGAAAGCCAGAGGGAAAACGCCCAGTTGGTAGACCAAGAATGAGGTGGGAGAATAACATTAACTATGATTTGAGGGAAGTAGATTATACAGGGAATGATTGGAAAGCATTAGCTCAGGATAGGGATGTATGGAGAGCTTATGTCCGCTCGGCTATCAACATACGGTTCGATAGTGTCAGTGAGTTAGTAAGTAAGTAAGGGAAATTGTTGGACCAAAGAGAGATGAACAGACAGGTGAATGGAGGAGAGTAAAACAGTGAACTACTTGATACTTATAGGAAGCATGAATCTCATTTCACAAGCCGTTATTCTGCTTTCATGTTGTCTTTCTAGTGTCTATGCTTCACTACCATAGGTCAACACTGGTCTAGCCAAAGTGTTATATAAACGTAATGTGGTGTTTTTTTGTACAAGGGATGGTTTCATAACTTAATTAATAATTACCAAACTTTTATTATAACTAGTACTTTTTCAGGGATAATTAGCTAGTATCTAATATATTAAGATCTATAATATAACCTTGTTAATTATTGTTAAGATTAAGACTAAAACTAATAAAATGCATTCAAGCAAGATAAATTAAATTGTTGGTAGTCTGATGGATATTTAAAAAAATAACAAAGAAAACTTGAGATAGAGAAAACTAATTTTACGATTATACAGTATTTAAACAAATGAAACTATATGTTAATATTAATATTATTTTCATAAATAATTTAATTTATTAATTGTTAAAACAATACTATTAGTGATGTGTATCAGTTAGTTTGTTATTAAATAATTATTTCGTTTGTTTATTAAGTGACTGAATTCAAATACCTAGGAACAATAATCCCAAATAGGAATGAGATGCAGAAAGAAATTAAACATAGGCTCAATTCTGGAAATGCATGCTATTATGCATTGCAGAGACTCTTGATGTCCCAACTCCTTTCAAAAAACGTTAAACTGAAAATATATAAAACTGTTATTCTACCAGTTATATTATATGGGTGCGAAACATGGACTCTTACTTTAAGGGAGGAAAGTAGATTACAGATATTTGAGAATAAAGTACTTAGGAAAAAATTTGGACCAAAGAGAGATGAACAGACAGGTGAATGGAGAAGCCTACTTAACAATGAACTACATGGTCTTTATAGAAAGCCAGATATAATAAGAACAGTTAAGTCTCATAGACTGCGATGGGCAGGACATGTTGCACGTATGGGGAATGAAAGACTTGTATAAAAGCTTCTTGTAGGAAAGCAAGAGAGAAAACGCCCAGTTGGTAGATCAAGAATCAGATGGCAGAATAACATTAACTATGATTTGAGGGAAGTAGATTATACAGGAAATGATTGGAAAGCATTAGCTCAGGATAGGGATGTATGGATTGCTTATGTCCGTGCGGCCATGAACCTACGGGTTCGATAGAGGCAGTGAGTAAGTTTGTTTATTTTTAACGATGTTATAATTTTAGCTATATTAGCTATTTGTCTTTTAGTCATTGCTATTATACAGTCTTTACAATATACCTATCTACTTGATTTGTTAATATACGTATTTAAAAAAACTACCAACTGTTCTATTACACTACAAACCCATTCTTAAACTTTGATTTAAAAATAAATGATTATTCTTATTTCTATTATTTCAAGTTTTGGGAAAAGATAGTTTTTGTAAACTTATTTCAGTTGTCTGTAAATTTCTTTGTGACATCAAACACATCTTCGATTTTGCCATAGACCTATGTTAAGAGTATATTACATGCATAAGTGTTAAATATCTTAAAATGGAACACTCTTCCTATAAGGCCCTTAGGAAACTATTTCAATCTCTTGTTTGGTTACTCTAGTTAGTGATCACGTTGTCTTGTCATGCATATTGAATGCATTCATAGATTTAGTCATTCATAATCTGTCATCCGCCCCCTATCTTGTGACGTAAACAAGAAGCAATAACCCTGTAATAATGATCAAGTTGTTATACATTGTCCTTGAATGTGCCCGTCTGTACAGAAGCAATCTTCTTCGTACCACTAGAACTTACTTTATCATAAGTAATGCCACGAGTGATTTCCAAATTATCGACAAATTCACGACTCACAAGTGAGGAGTGAATTTATCTAGAGAATTTGGAAATCAAGAATGGCATTTGTTAGGACTATTTAACGAATAACATTAAGCTGTTTACTCACAAATCATTGTTTAACCATAGTTATTTTAAAATATTTATATATTTACTGTAAACGGCGATGTTTGAAAACAAATAAGAAAGGTGAGGTTATGTTCATTCACTGCTGCTTGATCATATTATTTATTGCCAAATAAAATCGCAATATTGTAAGAGTGCACCCAAGTGGAGAAATAATGAAACACATCAAACTATATATCATAATCAACATTACGGGTTATTCATTTATTTTTTTACTAAACAACTCAGTAAAATCAAGGGATCTTTTCATTATTTGCTATATTCAATGTATTTGTTGGAGAAAAATAACGCTTTGACCTATATGAAAAAGGAGGAGCTTTCTTTATCACAAAAGCAGGAGCTGATAAAGAGAAATCGATAAAAGGAGAGGTGAAACACGACTCTCATTGGTTGTAAAACAGAGTACATTGAAACGTGATTGGTCATTGACTCCCATTTGGGGCATGAGTTAAATTGTCATAAGTAATGCCACGAGTGATATCCAAATAATCTAGAGGATTTGGAAATCAAGTGTGACATTTATTAGGACTATTTAACGAATATAATTAAGCTGTTTACTTAAATTTATATAGTTTGAATTTAAATATAGTTATTTTAAAATATTTATATATTTAATATAAACGTTAATGTTTGAAAGCAAATGAGAAATGTTTGGTTATATTTAATTTGTTCATCACTGCAACTTGATCATATTATTTATCGCCAAATAGGATCGCAATATTGTAACAATACACCCACCATCCATAGCAGTTCTTCCCGAAGGCAGGTCCTTCACTGCAATCATAGCATTTTCATGCTATGCATGCAGCTTTACTACGGAATTGTAGGTGTGGTAGCTTCCCATTGCTTTCCACACCGGTAAGGATGATGATGATAAGGGTGGTGATGATGATGATGATGATGACCATATGATTTGGGGGACAGTTTGGGCCTTAACGTTTTCCTGACATTTGTCTTACAGATGAGGAAAAACCCCGATAAAAACCTCACCCAGAAAAACTGCCCCTTTCGGGAATCGAACCCGGGCCCGCTGCGTGACAAGGCAGCACGCTACCTCGAGACCACAGCGGTGGAGAAAAAATGAAACACCCAAACTATATATTATAACTAACATTATAGGTTATTAATTATTTTTTTAGATAACAACTCAGTAAAATCAGTATTTAAAAACATAGTTATTGAAAACCCAATTATCAAATGTGTAGGTTGAAAGAATCTGTTCATTATTTGCTATATTCACCATATTTGTTGGAGAGTCAATCACTGCAAAATAATGCTCTAACCTGTTCAGAATATTAAAAAGGAGGATCTTTCTTTATTTTGGTAGACTGAATTCGATAAACAGCGAGGTGAAACACGACTCTCATTTTATTTATTTATTTGTTTATTTTACCTGATGGAATTAAGACCGGAAGGTGTTCTCTTCCACTTCACCTGGGTTAAATTATACATACTATAAGAATTATGATAAGTAATACATAATAGATAATTATAGACTACACAATATAAAGTTGACAATTGTAAGATAGAATAATAATAATAATAATAATAATAATAATAATAATTATTATTATTATTATTATTATTATTACTTACTTACTTACTTACTTACTTACTTACTTACTTACTTACTTACTTACTCACTGGCACTATTGAACCCGTAGGTTAATGACCGCGCGGACATAAGCTCTCCATACATCCCTATCCTGAGCTAATTCTTTCCAATCATTCCCTGTATATTCTACTTCACTCAAATCATAGTTAATGTTATTCTCCCACCTCATGCTTGGTATACGAACTGGGCGTTTACCCTCTGGCTTTCCTACAAAAAGCTTCCATGCAAGTCTTTCATTCCCCATACGTGCAGCATGTCCTGCCCATCGCAGTCTACGAGACTTAACTGTTCTTATTATATCTGGATTTCTATAAAGACCATGTAGTTCATTGTTATGAAGTCTTCTCCGTTCACCTGTCTGTTCATCTCTCTTTGGTCCAAAAAATTTCCTAAGTACTTTATTATCGAATACTCGTAATCTCCTTTCCTCCCTTAAAGTAAGAGTGCATGTTTCGCACCCATATATTATTATTATTACTATTATTATTATTATTATTATTATTATTATTATTATTATTATTATTATTATTTTTATTATTATTATTATTATTATTATTATTATTATTATTATAACAAAAATAATGATCTATAGTTAGATTAGATAAATGGCTTAGGGCCAGTTTCACCAAGAGTGTTAACTGTATTACGCCAGTTTAAGCTATGCATTATACACGGGGAAAACTGGCGTAATACAGTTACCTCTCTTGGTGAAACTGCCCCTTAGTGAAGAAAGTTTAAAATGTAAAGTTGGGTGTAAACAAAATTCATTGAAATGTGATTGGTCATTGACTCCCTTTTGGGGCATGAGTTAAATAGTAAAATTCTAGTCTTAGGCTCTAATTAATATATTTGCATTAATTTAAAATTAAAGTAGAGTATAGGTTATAGTTTTTTTATTAGACGAGCTATTGTTTGGAGGTTTAGTAATAATTAATCATATATTGAAGTCAACAAAAAATGTAGAAATGGTCACAAAAAGCACAATCTTCGACTCGGTGTTTTTTTCATCATGATACCATTTCCTTCTTGTCTTAAGATTGATAATTAATGTATTTTTTCTCTTTGGTAATGATGAATTTGCATTTTTATTAAATCGATTGGCTCAGAAAAAACGCAATCCAAGGTTATGCTTCAAACAATCTAATTTTATTGAAGCAAAGATGTACCATACATACTGTTATAACAGGACTACTCTACATCTATGGGGTTACATTTATCCTGTAATTAAAAATATCTGGTGTAAACGTCTAAAATTATGCTGAATCAAATGTGTAGATTGCTTTGAATTTTTATTAAATTCAGGATCAATATAACACTTCTTCTTCTATCCTTCTGCATGTCCCGGCTTCAAAACATGTCTGATCATATTTTTCTTGGTCTTTCCAAATGTCTTCTTCCCTTAGTCCTATAGTATAGATCTATTCTTGGGATCATTTCTTCCGGAATTATAACAACAAGCTGTCACCAATAATTTCTACAGTATATAATTTTTTTCTTCCAAATAACATTTCTAGTTCTTCCCTGTTAATAAAACCCAAATCACTAAACTCTAATGTTGACTATTCAGACATTCTAGTTTTTGATTACCAACATAAAGAAAGCTCCTCCTTTTTTAATATTCTGAACAGGTCAGAGCATTATTTTGCAGTGATGACTCTAACAAATACGTTGAATATAGCAAATAATGAATAGACTTCGACCTATACATTTGATAATTGTGTGTTCAATAATTGTGTTTTAAACACTAATTTTATCGAGTTTTTCCGAAAAAAGTTGGTTATAATATACAGTTTGATGTGTTTCATTTTTACTCCACTAGGGTGCATTCTTAAAATATTGCGATCATATTTGATAATAAATAGTATGATCAAGTTGTAGTGATGAACAAATGAAACATAGTCAAACATGTCTCATTTATTTTCAAACATCGCCGTTCACATTAAAAAATATAAATATTTTAAAATAACTATATTTAAACAATGATTTGTGAGTACACAGCTTAATTTTATTCATTAAATCGTCGTAACAAATGCCACTCTTGATTTCCAAATCCTCTAGATAAATTCACTCTTTAGTTCGTGACTCGTAAATTTATCGATAATTTGGAAATCACTCGTGACATTGCTAATGAAGATTCTATTTATTAATATAGCTATTCCCTTATTTTTTTTCGTTTGAGATTTTTTCTAAGGGGTATCTTGTAATCTATATCGGGCGCGTCCGATACAGTATCAGTGGACCAGGGAATATCAATATTGGAAGTCCCTGCCCTGGTGAAGGGTGAAGATAGAGAAAGTTTGATAGCTCAGTGAAGGCAGCGTCTTTAGGGAAGAAAATCTCAAAAAAATCCTGCAAGCCTGGAGGCAGTAAAGTGACAAACAAAGTATTATATTATACTTCCATAGGACGTTTAACTCTATGAACCAAAATTTACTTACTCTAAACTTCATGAATGAGCTGGATGGACCACAACTGAGCTGATTTGGCAATATAACACATAAGAGCACTTTGGCACTACTAATCATTTATACAAACTGACACATTTATATCTTCAGTTTATTCAAATAGGCAAATAATCACTAAATGTAACCTTACTTTTATGTAGGCTAGACATGTTATACATTTTGTATTCATTCACAGTGTTCTACTCAAGAGCATGTCTTTCACTGCAAACACAGCATTCTCCACTCTTTCCTTAACTCAGCTTTCCTTTTTGTATCTGCATACAAACCATTTATTTTAATATTGTCTACCATCTGATGTCTTTTTCTGCCTCTAACTTTCTTTCCGTGGACCATTCCTTCTAGGGCATCGTTCAGCAGGCAGTTTCTTCTTAGCCAGTGGGCAATCCAATTTATTTTCCTCTTCTATAAAGGGTAATTTTTGTCACTATGTTCCTAACTCTGTTAGTTATATACAGTAAAACTTGCTCAAAATGGAATTGCACCAATTTTTTTTTTCACATTACACAAAATTCCGCATTTTAAAAAACTAAAACTTATTAATAATCTTATATTATAGCGTATGGCCTTTATTTATTTAGTGATGGCATATACTAGCGTACGTCTACAATTGTTATGGATGGCAATGATAAATATGAATATCTGTGATAAATGGATTAATATTGTTAGGAGGATCTATAGTAATACAAAAGCTAAAGTAAAAATACAGAATAATTTAACAGAAGGCCTTAAGCAGGGATGCAGTTTGTCGCGAATTCTTTTTAACATTTATTTAGACCAGGCTCTTAACTTGTGGTATAAAAAATGTTCTGAAATGGGTGTTCCTATAGGAGGAAACGTACTGCATTCATTGTTGTTTGCAGATGATCAAATAATTTTTGCAGGGGAGGAAGATGATATGAAATATATGATAAATAAACTAATGGAAGAATATAACAAATGGGGACTGAATATAAATTTACAGAAAACAGAATATATGTGTTTGGGAAAGGATGTGGATGACCTCATACTCGAAACAGGGAAAATAAAAAAATGTGAATTTTTTAAATATCTTGGGTCAATAATTACAAGTTAGGTACCAGTGAGAGAGATGTACAGACTAAAATTGCAATGGCGAAAAATGCAACTAAGACATTACATGGAATAATTTCGAACAAAAAATATTACAAAGGAAATTAAAATGAAAATGTATAAGAGCATAATACAGAATATTTTGTCATATGGAAGTGAAACTTGGTCTTTGACGGAATTACAAAAGAATAAAATTAGAACAGTTGAATTTGATTATTTTATAAGAAGCCTCCAAAAAACAAGACAGGATAAAATAAGAAATGAATTCCATTGGAGAGAAATGAATGTCACCACATCTGTTGTTAAGAGGATTGAAAATCACGCTTAAATGGTATGGTGTGTAAATGGTGTGATTCGTCTTAGTGTTATGTTGTCTCATAGGAGGCCCTGACACTTAGCTGATCACTCATTCGGGGAGGACTTGTGTGGTCAAGAAGTATGTGTGTGATCCATAGTTAAAATCCTTCTCCCGACAGGTTGTGTCACTGTAAGACCCAGGTGGCATGTGGCACGTAAAAGTACCCATAAAGACCAGAAGTAAACTGCGTTAATCAAATGTTTAATGGGACATTTTTCGGCTATTCTCTTTCACCATGCCACCTGTCAATATTCGATCGGATAAAAAGTGACTGCTAACGTCATGTTCACCGATATGATAGTACATGTTCCCGCTGGAGACAATTGCCAACATGTTTATTCACAAATAAGGGGATTCTATCCCAGGAGTCCACATACATTAATGGGCAAGTTAGGGTGAGAAAATGGGCGAGTTAGTACACCAGATTATTGTAATCAAATGGTAAAGAGAAAAATGTATGTCTGAGCCTGGAATCGAACCCCGAATCTTCAGCTTGCTGATGCTCTTAACCATTGAGCTAATCCAGGCTTCCTTCCCATCCAATCATAATATCTTCCTTTATCTTACTCTCTTGGTCGCACATTCAAGTGCAATGAATCATCATTCACAAATACACAATGACTGGCTTCTATATTAAGAAGACATGAAGGGACTCCATATAGCTAAAGCATTATTTATTAAATTAATATTAAGAAGCTAAAGTTGTTACTATGATTGAAATAAGTATTTTAAAGCACGTGAATAGTTCATGTTTATTAGCGGGTTTTGTGATAAGTTGGCTGCACTGTCTGAGCAATGACCGATACATATATTTAGTGCAAATACATACTGATATTAGGTTACTTTGAACTCAAGTTTTCGCTTCATTTTAAGGCATTTCTCACATGTTTTTGAAAAAAAAAATTACCAATTTCTCTCACGTAATTTTCACATACTGCAATAATAAATTGTCTGTTTTCCGTTTTTCGTTTATTTGAATTTATATTGGTGGCATGGTGACATAAAATCTCCCATTTTTCTGCTAAGAAGTTGAATTTAAATGTCAAGTTTAGTTAAGCGTGTAAGAATTTTTCATAAGTAATGCCACGAGTGATTTCCAAATTATCGATAAATTCACGACTCACAAAGTGAGAAGTGAATTTATCTAGAGAATTTGGAAATCAAGAGTGGCATTTGTTAGGACTATTTAAACGAATAAAATTAAGCTCTTTACTAAAAAATAATTATTTGAATATAGTTACCGGTGTTTTAAAATATGTATAGGTATGGTTAATGTAAACGGCGATGTTTGAAAACAAATTAAAAATGTGAGGTTATGTATATTCACTGCAACTCGATCATATAATTATTGCCAAATAGGATCGCAATATTGTAAGAATGCACTCTAGTGGAGAAATAATGAAACACATCAAACTATTATAATCAACATTATAGGTTAATCATTTATATTTTGAATAAACAACCCAGTAATCACTGAATATATTCATTATTTGCTATATTCAATGTATTTGTTGGAGAAAAATAATGGTCTAACCTCTTCAGAATATTAAAAAAGGAGCTTTCTTTATCACAAAAACAGGAGCTGATAAAGAAAAATCGATAAAGAGCGAGGTGAAACACGACTATCATTGGTGTAAAACAGAATTAATTGAAACGTGATTGGTCATTGACTACCATTTGCGACATAAGTTAAATAGTCAAGGAAAACATTAACTAAATTTACTGTAAACAGATTACATTTGCCTCTGAACATTGAATGTGGGAGAAAGTGAATTGGAATGCGTACAATGCGTGGATTATGTCACAGCCACTTGCTTCTCTTGCATTGTCATCCGCTTATTAACGGCATTTCACAATTGAATGTTCATGTCTAGAATTTAAATCAACAACAAGCTATGTTGTGCCTATTAACTAAATCCATTTTAATGAATTCTGACGTAGAACGTGAATTTTGTAGATAGCAGATGTTAAATAAATGATCTGCAAAAGGACACTTAGCCAATACTATCTAAACAATGTATCCCAATCTATGGGTTAATAGATTCAACCCATTAAACATTTCACAAATCCTACCATATCATCAGCAACAACAAGGATTAAGCCCAATGGCCTGTTCCGATCTCATTATAGGTCGAATTGGTCCTTCCATCTCTTCAATGATCTTCCCAACAATCTTCTCCCGTTTGGTTTATAATTATACATTCTTCTTAGTATGCGCTGTTCATTCATTCGTAATACGATCCTACCATATATATATATAACTAACTCACTGGCACTATCGAACCCGTAGGTTCATAGCTGCGCGGACGTAAGCTACATTCCTATCCTGAGCTAATGTTTTCCTATCATTCCCTATATAATCTACTTCCCTCAAATCATAGTTAATGTTATTCTCCCACCTCATTCTTGGTCTACAAACTGGGCGTTTTCCCTATGGTTTTCCTACATCTTTCATTCTCCATACGTGCCACATGTTCTGCCAATGCAGTCTACGAGACTTAACTGTTATTATATCTGACTTCCTATAAAGACCATGCAGTTCACTGTTATGTAGTCTTCTCCATTCACCTGTCTGTTCGTCTATCTTTGGTCCAAAAATTTCCTAAGAACTTTATTCTCAAATACTCGTAATCTCCTTTCCTCCCTTAAAGTAAGAGTCCATGTTTCGTATCCATATAATATAACTGGTAGAGTAACAGTTTTATGCATTTGCAATTTAACGTATTTTTAAATGAGTTGGGACGTCAAGAGTCCCTGTAATGCGTAATAGCATGCATTTCCAGAGTTGAGCCTATGTTTAATTGCTGCCTTAAAGGATCTTCCCAGTTTAGTTTCTAAATTTTACTCATGTTATGTGACTTAAGTAATGAAATCAATAACAATAGAAATAAAATTCCACTACGTTCTGCTCTATACATTACGGTAATTGTGATATTATATATAATCACCACTAAATTTGGTAAATGTGATAATTTTTTAAGATTTTTTTAAGATTATATTATAACCATTTATTTACTTTTTAATTGTAAAACATAAAATATTGTAATTAGTGGTCTCTTACGCCATAGTGTCCAACGAAAAAATACCTTTCTGAGTAGTAACTACTCAAAAAAAAGGGCACTGTATTCTACTGGCGGAATCAGTCATGATATTTATCACATTTACCATTACGAGTTGGGAATTATGCAAACAAACCGGTTTATTTTATATTTTTTTAAAAAAATGTATCATATTTAGCGGCATAATTGGTGATTATGAATAATTACCGGTTATTATATATAATCACCAGTTTATTACTTTTACTGTAACATATACAGTAATAGCAGCGTACACAGGCTGGTTCAGTGATAGACACAACGTTTCTTCTTAATTATCCTATATTTTTATTAGAATGTTGAAAATAAATCGAAAGAAAAGAAATATATATTTCGAAAGGCCTTCAGAATATTTGACAAATTTAATAGTTGAGGACAGAAATCTCAGGTAGCAATTTTATATGTTTAACATTTACGTAGTGACCTCAACGGTGTTTTGTAATGTAGTTTACGCGTACTGAAGCTAATAAATGACGTAAAACCATTTTTCGTGTTAAATCATGCTTCTAAAAGTAGTGATGACTGTAGAATGAATAACCCTCCGAAGTAAAGTTTTCCCATCATAGGCCTTACGATTCCCTTTACACCCAGAACATATGTCTGGTACTAATTTCCGTTAGAGGCTGAGTGACGCCAGAAAATTTTGGCCAGTTTAAAATGCGTGACAACATCTAGAATCGAACGTGCTCTTTTCTGCCTGTAGTGTATTGTCTTAACAAACTACGCACGCTACGGTTGATAATGACGTATTTTAAATGTTCACAAAATGAAGAAATAAATATCCTCAATTCGTGTCCAACTAAGGCTCGAGGGATGATATGAGATGAACCCCCTATATTTTAGAGATCTGTGAACGACAAGGGTGTCGGGCGACCGCGCCTGACGTCAGAGGGGCAGGTGAATGAAATGGATTATATGAGTACGGAGAAATGGTGGAATGAAATTTGTGGTAGGGGAAATGTGAGAAATCCTCATAAAAACCAGTCCAAGCTCCGTTTCTTCAACACGAAACCCACGTGGAATCATCGAGACTCTATCTTCAGACCCCAGCGATGAGAGGCAAAGCGTCTAACCGCCTACTCCATGAAGCCATTCAATTTTAGAAACGTTTAAAATAATTAGGTGATTATTATTGGGAAAATATTGTGAATATGATTGATTTTGATCAGGCGCATGGGTTGGCCAGCATTTTAGACTACTGTTCATGAGGTCTCGGGTTCGATTCCCGCTCAAACCGTAGGAATTTTTCCGTAAAGGGAATCATTCCTGTTGTTGCCCATGGTCTGGAATTTAGGTTAAGTTTAGGTTAAGAACTCTCCTGGCGCTTCATTATCATTTATTATTAATCATATCATCGGGGGTAACGTAACTCCGCCTTCTAGGCGCCCCAATTTCAGAGGTGGGTTACAATTAATCTAATGCCAGGAGAGAACATCATAAATGTCGAAATTAAACCTGACGCATTGAATATAAAAAATGCCACAATATAATAATCATGTATATTTTAGCTAAAATATTGAAATATAATGTACTTAATAAATGTATTTTCTTTGTTGCAGGTACGTTCAACTATAATATAACAGAAGACTTTATAGGTGAGTGTAAATAGAGTTGAGATAATCAAGATTTTTAATAGTATATTGCGATACAAGTGGGATAAGCACTTGTTTCTGATCGAGAAAAAGTTTGAAAAAAAAAAAAACGAGGCCGAGTTTTTTTCAATTTTCGAGATCTGGTCAACAAGTTTCTACAGCCAAGCTGTCATTCTCAAGACCAGATATTGACTTTGCTTACCTTATGTGTATTGCATACTATTTTTCGGTCGATGTGACTAATTTTTATTAAATATAATAATAAATGAATTAAAATATTGGTTGAATGTAAATGACTTCTATGAGAAAGAAACATTTGGTGATCGTTGCTAAGCAGCTTTTCATTTGTTTTATCATAAGAAAGGATTGTTGGCTGTGTATACATTTTTATATGTAGTACCGTGATTAGAATCTGTTTGATAATTTTATTATGGAAGCAGTCATGGTAGATGATAGAGAAATTGAAAGCCTGGAGAGTGGGATGTTCTGCATTAATTTCGAAAAAGTCTAAAGAAAGGTACGAGTTAGTGTACAAAACATTCAAGAAATGTTTTATTTTACTTACCGAACGTGTGCTTTTTGAGTCCATATCAGCATTGCGATTTCTTTTGTTTGCATAGCAACCAGGTTAGATGTGGGAACGTTGACTTACTTCCAGTAACAACAATATTACGAAACTCCGTTGAGGTCAGGTTTTAAGAATTGTAAAACAGTACCTGATCTCTCAGTCGTCTTGGTACTAAAACGAATACAGAAGATGATACTTAAGTTATCGAAAGGCCTCCTATAAAGCAACACTGCAAATTATTGAGAACTACGGAGATACCAGGTACTGTTTTACAATTCTTAAAACTTCCAAAAGTTGAGATGATAATTTGAAAGCTATTAGCTAATTATAGCGCCTGTAAGAGCGGCAACTCCTCTATCTTGTCATGTGTGCGGGTTAACTAAGTCACCGCTCTTCAACATGAATCCACAACTTGCTATACAAATCGTGAATTAATGTGCCTAGCGGTTGCTTCTATCACCATAAATTTATTTTGAGAGTAGTATTTACAATTTAGTTGGTTTATTTTTTATTTAAGTGTAATCTTGTTGTCTTGAAGATTGAAGAAGAATTTTGCATTCACATGTTTTGCTGCTCCAAATTCTGCACACATATTTACCGAGTTATTTGTCACCGCGTTTTCAAAATTAATCGCCTCATCACAATTTAGGTACAAGATACTTCTTTACCTTCGATACCACAGCACAGGACATGTTTATGCTCTGAATCTTACTAGAGCATTGGACTCACTACCGAGTCATGTCAAGGACTGTTAATCGCTATCATTATTTAAATCGAAACTAACTGACTTCTTATGTTCCGTACAATAAAAACTCTACCTGCATAACAACTGTATTCGGCATTTTGCATGTAGAGGAACTTCGGATAATTTGTACCCCTGTTTCGAATTTGTTGTTTTTCTTCGTTTAATTAATGGATTTGAATTCTGTTTAATTACAGTGATTAATATCATTAATGTTGTAACTATGAAATAGCATTGTTATTTTATACAAACGTGGAAACATGTTCATAATTTATAAACTTTTTTACATTAGAAGAAAGGTCCACTTTAACTTCCATATTCGGATAAAGTGGACCCCAGAGTCAACCTTAGCTTTTAGTCTATTTTTAAATTTATTTACTCCATTAATTTATACAGAGAAGCAGAGATTAGTCTGAAAATATTTATGACTAATCGTCATTAAAAAGCGTTGACTTTTATTTAATATTTTGAAAAATTATTGTTGATTATAACATTCACACGTCATTCAACTGCAGAAAGCGACGGTCTTTGGTTTTAATAAAATTGCAAGGATATAACATAAAATTAATTAAGTGAATGGTTTTTACAGATAACATCCTCATGATAAAATACACGTATTCATATAAATTGGACCCAGATGGTCCACATTAACTGAATTCCTTTGTTATTTTTTATTATTTTATATAGCAACCACGTCACATAATATCAAACAAAACCCGTCAGTATATAAAACATTATCTACATAATATAATATATTTAGAAGTTTTTCAACAATTGTAATATTCAATACAAGAAATTAAGAATTGATTCTTAGCTTGAATTTTTTTTAAAAATCAATTGAGTTGGTGTTTACTTCATGAAAATCAATATTTATTAATTAAATAAAAATAAAACTTTTAAAATGGTGATTTTCATAAATATCACAAATAAATTCTTCTTCGCACAAAGAATAACAGAAATTGGCCTTGAACCCCTCAAAGTTGATGAGGGGAAGAAGTTAAAATATTTTCTGTTCGAGGGCAGTATCAGTTAAAGAAAATAGTAACAGGGTTCACTCAAACAGAAGGGTCCACATTACCCGAACTTCCCTATACCTATAAATATTCATCTCAGAAGCTTTTCTTATTTTATTTTATTTCAATGTTTTGTTAGTGTTTACTAATATTAGACCACATCCTGCAGATCCGAATTTTGCTTTATTTAGTCTATATTTTAATAATATATGAAAATTGCAACACGTGTTTAATTTTTGTATGATTTTATTATCCGCTAGTTGAGTGGAAGAGAGAGTCTTGTGGCCTTAACTCTGCCAGCTTAAAAAAAACTATTATTTGCTTTGGAACGCTTTTTTTTTGTTGTCATTGATAGACTCTCACGATCGTAAATATTCTACTCAATTCGCAATACAGACTAATAAACGTAACCAATTTATAATTTGAAAATAAGATAGGTCTACATTTATTTTACGTCATGTTTAATTGTTTGTGTACTAACTGAAGAAGGAGCAAAGATGCTTTGAAGCATGTGTTACAAGAAACAACGAAATGTGAGGTAAGATTAATACAGACTGAACTTCTTTATTAAGAAGAACCTCATAATGTTGTTTACTTCCTATTGTATTTTCATAATTTTTAATTTACTTCTATATTTTATTGTGTCCACCGCTGTGGTCTCGAGGTAGCGTGCTGCCTTGTCACGCAGCGGGCCCGGGTTCGATCCCCGGTCGGAGCAGTTTTTCTGGGTGAGGTTCATATCGGGGTTTTTCCTCACCTGTAAGACAAATGTCAGGAAAACTTTAAGGCCCAAACGGTCCCCGAAATCATATGGCCATCATCACCATTATCATCATCCTTCATCGGTGTGGAAAGCAACGGAAAGCTACCACACCTACAATTCCCTAGTAAAGCTGCAAGCATAGCATGAAAATGCTATGATTGCAGTGAAGGACCTGCCTTCGGGCAGAATTACTATGGATGGATGGAGGGCTATTTTATTGTATCCGAAATGAAAATTGATATTAATACGCTTCTAAACAGATGGTAGTTATTTCCTTCATTGAAAAGATTGCTTATTTAAGCGAGTCCACTGTTATGGTCTCGATGTAGCGTGCTGCCTTGTCACAGTGGAACCGGGTTCGATTCTCGGTCTGGACAGATTCCTGGGTGAGGTTTTTTTCGGGGTTTTTCCTCACCTATAAGACAAATGTCGGGAAACCTAGAGCCCAACGGTCCCCAAAAACCATCGGCCATCATCCCCATTATCATCATCCTTATCATTTCACCCGTGAGTAAAGCAACGGGAAGCTACCAACCTGTAATTCCCTAGTAAAGCTGCAAAGCCTAGTATGAAAATGTTATGATTGCTGTGAAAGACCTGCCCTAGGGCAGAACACTATGGAATAGAATAATTAAGCGAATCAGCATGGAACTAAAATTGTGCTACAACTAACAAAGGAAGTCTTAACCATTGCATGCAGAAACTACTTTGAAGTTTCTCCCAGAGAAGCGTGTGATGCGCCAAGACCGTGTCCAAAAAATATCTGCCGCTTTTAACTGCAAGGCACAGAGCTTTTCAAGCAATTCAGTAATGGAAACGCAATGTGTGAAATAGATGGACGTCCCTGCTCGAGTCAAGATGTGGTTAATAAATTAAACAAATGTATATATCCTACAGGATAAATTGCCAATTAAGGGGTCCATCCATCCATAGTAATTATGCCCGAGGGCAGGTCTTTCACTGCAATCATAGCATCTTCATGCTATATACAATACAAAAATTTCATAAATTGTTTCTACGATCCTGGCCAGGATAATCAGGACATAAAAAAAACGAATACCGGTTAATAGTTTGCGAACGTATTGACTTCTTAATCCATCGTTGTAAGAAATTAATATTATATCCTTTGATAGCTCAGTTGGTAGAGCGGTGGACTGCAGTGGTATATAATTTCAGTAATCCAAAGGTCGCTGGTTCAAATCCGGCCCGGAGGATTTTTTAGAAGAGTAATTCTTTTAGCTCATACTACAATAGTATCGAATTTAAAGATATTTACATTTTTATCTTATTCTGTAAAATATTAATGACAATTTTGTAAACTTACCACATTGTAATTTATTCAAAAATATGAGAAGGATACGATTAACTGTAATTATTTATCTATATTAAAATATTAAAAAATATGATGTTAGATAATAATTGTAAAAATATATATAATTATATTCGTGCCTAGACACTAAAAATATCGTAAGCAATTAAATTTTCATGGGATTCCGGTTTATGACAATCAATTAAACCAAACATTAAAAAAATTAATAATAGTTTAAAAAACTAAAACAACACGCTTTATTAGAAAACCAAATTAAAAAATAAATCATAAATAAATAGTTGAAAAAACTAAACAACACGCTTTATTAGAAAAACGAACTAAAAAATGAAAAAAAAAATTCCAACACGCTTGGGATAAAATTAAAGTGGTCAACAAAAGATCATCTGCAACACATCTAGAATAAAACTAGAGTTATCAAAAAAAACATAATTTTACCATAAAAACCGTGGAGTGCTTCTTATGGTTTTTACGTTTTCTTCTTAGAGACTTTACTTTTACCAATATCTGTTTATTATCAAACATATTAATTGATAAAGAGCAGCCCACGCATTTGATGGTAAAATGATTTTTTTCGTAGGTAACTCTAGTTTTATTCTAGATGTGTTGGAGATGATTTTTTTGTTGACCACTTTAATTTTATCCGAAGCGTGTTGGAAATTAAAATTATTTTTCATTTTTTAGTTCGGTTTTCTAATAAACCGTGTTGTTTTAGTTTTTAAAACTATTATTTATATAATTAGCTAAAACAAAAATTGTCTATTATACGAGCTAATAGAATGAATTATTAACTTGTTAATATTATATGAAGCGGCTTAAAAACTATATCTATAAAATAAAATAAGTTAAAATATAGGCTACCTTCTTAGGTAAGATCCGTCGTCCTCAACTTATAAAATATATATTATTTATGTCTGTAGGCCTTTCAGAACATCTGTTTCATCTTCAGCAGGTCCTTCTTCGCTATATTATCTGATATAGTGGTTGATGCTGCTGGTCCCAATGTGGTGCTGAAGATGGAACGGATTTTCTGAAAGGCCTACAGACATAAAGAATACATATTTTATAAGTTGAGGACGACGGATCTTACCTAAGAAGGTATATTTTAACTTATTTTATTTTATGGCTATCCACCTCAACGGTTTTAACAATGAATTTTATTAGTATTGAAACTATGGAAAACATTAGCTCAGGATAGGGATGTATGGAGAGCTTATGTCCGTGCGGTCATGAACCTACGGGTTCGGTAGTGCCTGTGAGTAAGTAATTGAAACTATATTCATTAAGAGAGTTTTAAAAAAATGGAAACATTGACATCTGGTTTTTCCCGGGGATGCGTGAATTATTTTGCGTACATTAAGCAAACCAGATTATTTTTCTTTGATATGTTTTACAAAATTAACATTGGAATGTCACATTGACATTTGTAACAAAGTTGGTAAATTTTTATTATGTAACATTTATCGCTTCATGCAAGCTATGGGAAGTGGTGAACCAGTGAACCACATATCAAATGTAATACCATTAACACTTCCTGCTGCGGTTGAACGACACAATTATTGAACATTTAATTTCCAAGCAAAGTTCAATAGGAATTCCTGTATCTCACCCAACGACAGTAATTGAGAAATAAAGTGTCTTCACTAGATAAAAAGGTTTTTCCGGGAATATAATAAGAAAGTTCTGTATCTGTTATGCTGATGATGTAGTATTGTTGGCCGATAGCGAGGAGATACTAAAGGACAATACGCACACACTATTGAGTAACACTAAGAAATTAGGACTGGAAGTAAATATCAATACAACTAAATATATGGTCACACGTAGAAATTCATTATATAGTGGAAATGGTCAGCTAATGACAAATGAGGGACATTTTGAGGAAGTGGCTGAATTCAAATACCTAGGAACAATAATCACAAATAGGAATGAGATGCACAAAGAAATTAAACATAGGCTCAATTCTGGAAATGCGTGCTATTATGCATTGCAGAGACTCTTGATGTCCCAACTCCTTTCAAAAAACGTTAAACTGAAAATATATAAAACTATTATTCTACCAGTTAGCCTATATTATATGGGTGCGAAACATGGACTCTTACTTTAAGGGAGGAAAGGAGGTTACAAGAATTTGAGAATAAAGTACTTAGGAACATTTTTGGACCAAAGAGAGATGAACAGATAGGGAATGGAGAAGAGTACATAACAATGAACTACATGGTCTTTATAGGAAGCCAGATATAATAAGAACAGTTAAGTCTTCGTAGACTGCGATGGGCAGGACATATTGCACGTATGGGGAATGAAAGACTAGCATGGAAGCTTCTTGTATGAAAGCCAGAGGGAAAACGCCCAGTTGGTAGACCTAGAATGAGGTGGGAGAATAACTAACTATGATTTGAGGGAAGTAGATTATACAGGGAATGTTTGGAAAGCATTAGCTAAGGATAGGGATGTATGGAGAGCTTATGTCCGCGCGGTCATGAACTTACGGGTTCGATAGTGCCAGTGAGTAAGTGAGTAAGTAAGTTCAGTATCTATAAGCTAGGGATCACGCCGCCGTAGCATAGTTGGTTAAGGCAATATGCTAAAAACAGGAAGGTTGAGGCTTCGAGTTCCGGTGGGGTCAGGATTTTTAAATTTACTCAAACCTTCTGGTGGTAACCTTGACCGTGGAGTCCACTCAGCTTCTAATTGAAATGAATTCCATATGCTTGATATGGGGTAAAAGCAGTCATCATGCAGGGCTGACAACCCGGCCTACATGAAGTGCTGATTGTAGCAAATGAGTCCCTTTACCGCCTATTATTCCAAGGGTCTCCCATGGCAAATAATGGGATTACTTTTTGTATAAATTAGGGTAAGGTTCCTAATTCTGAGAGTTTTGTATGTAACATTTTAGATAATCGTGATAAAATATGAATACAGAAACATAGGATGAACTTTCCATTAGATTATTTATCGAATTCGCTCTAAAAACCGGTGTACAGTTGTCCCCAATTGCCTCATTATTTCTTCCAAGACCAGGATTCCTAAATACGTGATATGGCTCCTAAATCCTTAATGGCGAATGCCAAAAATGAGTTCCTAAATCCGTGGTATTAAAACAGGAGCTTTCAAATTAAAAAAAAACCTAATTCTCCGTTTATTAATGTTGACTATTTAACTCATGTCGCAAATCGTAGTCGATGACCAATCACGTTTCAATGAATTCTGTTTTACACCAATGACAGTCGTGTTTCACCTCGCTCTTTATCGATTTTTCTTTATCAGCTCCTGCTTTTGTGATAAAGAAAGCTCCTCCTTTTTAATATTCGGAACAGGTTAGACCATTATTTTTCTCCAACAAATACATTGAATATAGCAAATAATGAATAGATTAAGTGATTTTACTGAATTGTTTATTCAAAATATAACTGATTAACCGATAATGTTGATTATAATAGTTTGATGTGTTTCATTATGTCTCCACTAGAGCTCTAGGCACTAGAGTGCATTCTTACAATATTGCGATCCTATTTGGCAATAAATAATATGATCGAGTTGCAGTGAATATACATAACCTCACATTTCTAATTTGTTTTCAAACATCGCCGTTTACATTAACTATATACACTGGTGTCCAAAAGTTTAGGATAATTTGTAAAACGGAAAATCAAAAATGCTTAAAGAGGAGCAAGGAGTAAAAAATTATTTATCAAAACGTTTCTCAGTACATTTAGTTTAGTTTACATACTAAATTATAATCTCTCTTCAACAATGAAAAAATTAATAGCAATTATAAATGAAAATTGCATTGTTGCAGTTAAGCCCTGTTCCATAAATCTTAATTTTTAAAGAGAGTTATGATATAATCAGATGTAGTGTAAGCACAGATTGCAGTAAAATGCTTCGGGGTAGAATTATTGGGCGGCTAGAAACAGGACAGACACAAACTGAGGTCTCAATAGCACTTAATGTGTCACAAAATGTTATATCTAGGTTATGGCGACGGTTCCAAGAGACCGGAGACGTTAGGCGAAGACCAGTGGGAGGTCGTCCAAGAGTTACAAATCCTCAGCAGGATCGATATCTTGCGTTAACTGCAAGAAGAAACCGAACAATGTCTGCCAGACAACTGAGTTCAGAACTTGCGGCCGCCTCAGGTATCAGAGTATCCAGACAAACTGTCTATAGAAGACTCAGAGCTGCTGGTCTGTATGCTAGACGGCCTGTAGTGTGCGTCCCACTCACCCTTGATAACAAGAGAGCACGTTTACGGTGGAGTCAGGAACATCGCGACTGGACTCTAAATCAGTGGAGCAGCGTGCTATTTACAGACGAGTCCAGATTCAGCTTGGAGGGAGCAAGGAACTCGTTACAACCCCATGAACATCATGGAAAGACATCCATTTGGTGGCGGTGGTCTCCTGGTATGGGGAGGTATAATGATGAATGCACGCACAGAGCTTCACATCTTCGCAGGTGGCACTGTTAATGCTCAGCGGTATAGAGAAGAGATCCTGGAACCTCATGTAAGACTTTTCAGGGGAGCTGTGGGTCCAGAATTCATATTCATGGATGACAATGCCCGACCTCACAGATCACAACTGGTGGATGAGTTTCTTCAGGAGGAAGATATCCAGCGTATGGAGTGGCCATCGAGGTCTCCGGATATGAATCCTATAGAGCATGCATGGGATGCCTTAGGGAGACAAATTGCATCTCGTCAGCCTCCTCCGAGGACACTTCAAGACCTTCACATTGCTCTTCATGAGGAGTGGAATTTGCTTAGCATCGAACTCCTGAACAACCTCATCACTAGCATGCCACGTCGATGTGAGTCTTGTGTAGCTGTCAGGGGTAATCACACCCCATACTAATCATTTGAACCATTGTTGTTCAACTTTTATGTTCGAATTCTGAAATGCAGTTTTCGTTTGTTGTGAAAATGACAAGTGAATGACGTATTCATGCCATTGTTTCTTTCGTGCCATGTTTCTAATTATCTGTGACATACCCTAACCAAATTTTGTATTATTCTGACAAATGCTTTATAATAAGTCGGCAAATTAACTAATTATCCTTAACTTTTGGACACAAGTGTAAATAATATTTTTTTTTGTTTGTGATTATAACTGGGTGGGTGTGGTGGTGGTGTTTTTGGTGGTATGGTTTCTGTTGGCTATCCGTGTGGTGGTAATTCTCACACTATTCCCAATACTTTTTTTTAGTAAAGAGGCGTAATTGTATTCGGTTAATCAGTCCTAACAAATGCCACTCTTGAGTTTCCAAATACTCTAGAGAAATTTACTCCTCTCTTCGTGAGTCGTCAATTTATCGATAATTTTGGAAATCACTCTCGGCATTCCTTATGATAATCTTCATTTGTAGAAGCTATCTGACCGAAAATACAACCACATTGCAGAAGTTAAATCAAACGAAACATCTGATATTTAGGTTTACGCCCCCTCTAACATGATCATTAAATAATAACATTAAATAATTGATGGGTCCAGTGAGAGAGAGAGCTAGGCTACTTTGAGAAGACATGGAAATAAATTGGATTTTCTACAATAAAGCATTATATTACCACATTATTTGTACAATAAAGGGGTAATTTTTTCTGAACTTCTTGTTTTATCAAACTATTGCAAAAGAAAACAAATACATTTTTAATATAAATAGCAATGATTATTTCCATTTATTCTCAAAGTGACATAGGTCCCTCTCTCACTAGACCCCCTCAATTTACGTTAAGACCACAGTTGGTAATAAAATGTCTTCAAACAAATATACTAGCCCTGCTTTCTTGTAAAAATAGTGTCCTATATAAAGATAAGCATGAAAATGGAATATTAATTTAGAAAAATAATAACGAAAAATTAGAAATACAGAAAAACTCAATCATTTACCGAACAATACAGAAATGATTTTTGGAAATAGGTTTCAGTCAACTGCCTAATTATTAATTACAGTTCTGTTAATGACTAAAATGTGTAAATTTAGTACAATACTGATTTCTTCGAAATGTAATATGAAAGCTTAGTTTTTCAGATCCTTAAGAATTTTCTTCTTGTCGTCTACATGTACACTGTTAAATATGATATCATAAGAAAAAGAAAAAAATCGAAAATGGGGTAGTTTCTGTACCGTTATTATCATTTTATATTGTTAAGCCTTAGGTATCAATTGTTTCATTTGATAATAAAATACAATATTAGAACCTTGTATTAAATTAAATAGTCACTTGCCCAAAATATAGCAAAATTTCTTCAAGGACTGTCACGAGAGGAAAACAAATTATTTCTTCAGCCACTTTTAAAACTTTACGATGGCGTTTGAGGCATTTTAGTGATTTTCAAAAGAATAGAATAGAATAGATTTATTTAGCCTGGTGGAATTATGGCCATGTGGCCTTCTCTTCCACTCACCAGGACAAACATGTGTTACATATGAATACAAAAAAAATTACAATAATAGTCATATTAAACAGGACAAACATATGTTACATATGAATACAAAACAAATTACAATAATAGTCATATTTTTTCATAGTGTTCTGCTCAAGAGCAGGTCTTTCACTGCAAACTCAGCATTCTCCACTCTTTCCTTAACTCAGCTTTACTTTTTTGTATCTGCATACAAACAATTTATTTTAATATTGTCTATCATCTGATGCCTTTTTGTGCCTCTAACTTTCTTTCCGTTGACCATTCCTTCTAGAGCATCCTTCAGCAGGCAGTTTCTTCTTAGCCAATGGCCAATCCAATTTCTTTTCCTCTTCTTTATGAGTTCCAGATAGTCATATTAAACAATTAATTATCTGTCAAATTGAATAATAATGAAAATAATGTCTAATAATACAATGAAACTAAATACAATTAAAATTAAATTAATGATACAATGAATACAAAAAGGAATAATAGCTCGAATCTACTATACATAAAAAGAAAAGAAAAAAATACAAAGAAAGTAATAAACTACAATGAATTAATCTATGCTTTTTATACAAGGCATTAGGTAAATATATTAACAAATCCTAAGTCTATTTTTATTAAATAATGCAAAAACACATTATTAATTCTTAAAAAGTAATATTAGTGAGTTGTTTCTGTTAGTAATTTTATTTTCAATTTGTTTCTGAAAGATGGTAAAGTTTGGTAGTCTCTGACATAGGGTGGAAGTGAATTCTATGTTCTAGCAAGAGAAACTGTAAAAGATTTCGAATAATAGGTAGTGTGATGAGGAGGGAGTTAAAGGACACTGTGCTCAAGGGATCGGGTATATAAGTTATGTGTATCAGAGAGTTTAGTGAAGCGGTGTGATAATAAGGTAACTGGACTATGTAATGATATGGAACGAATAAACCTTATGTCTGGAGTAACCCAGGAACTACGTTTTAATACATTTAATTCCGTGACACCGATTTCAGATTTTATCATGGTATTGGGGATAACGGAAATAGGCATATTTACTCTAGATCATATATGTATGGTTCCATTCCATAGTAATTCTGCCCGAGCGCAGGTCTTTCACTGCAATCATAGAATTTTCATGCTATGCTTTGCAGCTTTACTAGGGAATTATAGGTGTGGTAGCTTCCCGTTGCTTTATGTATGGTTAGTCTGTAGAATATGGACCTGTTTCCTGTCAAACACTTTTGTGATGATAATAAATTGTCCGCATAAGTGAAATGGCTATTTATGCTATAAGGAGGAAAGGTGAAATTAACAATCGAGGATGATTTTGTTCCCGAACGTCAGCTAGGAATGGCAGTAAAGCCCGAGATTGCTTAAATAATCTTACTATGGAATTACATTTCTTTTTTATTGTCACCCTCTATGCAATAAAAATTATGTTTTATACCCAGTTACAAAAATGATAACTTCAAGAACGTTTGGTTGGATATTAATGAACGCGTTTCAGTATTATTAAGTTTTATATCGCGTATCGTTTCTTCCCCAAAATTTGAGGTTGTCAAATACAACATTGACATTCAATTGTAATACAAGAATTTTGTAAGCAAACAATAATAATAAATAATTAATTTTAAACTATTTGATTGTTACTGTGATAAAAATTCAAACTCACTGGCACTATCGAACCAACAGGTTCATGGTTGCGCGGACATAAGCTCTCAATACTTCCCTATCCTGAGCTAATATTTTCCAATCATCTCATGTATAATCTACTTCTTCCAACTCATGGATAATGTTCTTTGCCCAGCTCATTCATGGTGTACCAACTGGGCTTTTTTCCATCTGGTATCCTTAAAAGAGTCTTCCATGCCCCTCTTTATTTCCACGTTAATGTCTGATGTCCTGCCCATCGCAGTCTACGAGACTTAACGGTTCTTATTATATCTGGCTTCCTATAAACATATTTTAGCTCACTGTTATGTAATCTTTTCCATTCACCTGTCTGTTCATCTTTCTTTGGTCATAAAATTTTCCTAAGAACTTTAATCCCAAATACTCTTTTTCTCCTCCATTAATGTAAGAGTCAGTGTTTTGCATCTATATAGGCATTATAACTGGGAGAATAACAGTTTTGTACATTTTCAATTTAACATTTTTTTAGAGAAACTGCGACACGATTCAATGTAATGCATAATAGCACGCATTTCCAGAATTGCGCCTATGTTTAATTTCCTTGTGCATCTCATTCCTATTTGTAATTATTGTTCCTAGGCATTTGAATTCAACCACTTCCTCAAAATTTCCCTCATTTGTCATTAACTCATAATTTCCATTATATAATGTATTTATATGTATGAACATATATTTAGTATTATTGAGTTTACTTCCAGTCCCAATTTCTAAGAAATAACTGTGTGTGTGTGTGTTTTGGTATTTAGTATGTCCTCGCTATCGCCTAATAATACGCCATCAGCTTAAACTAACAGCTTATTAATAGCGTTGAGTTGTAGGCTTCCATCATCATCTAAAGATTTGATGGCATGCTCTAGTATAAAATTAAATAGTAGAGGAGATAGTGCATTTCCTTGCTTTAACCCATTGTGAATTTGAAAAGTATCAATAAAGCAGTTTGCCTACACGCACCCTACTCTTTGTGTCATTTAGACACATTCGAATTAGTCTAATCAACTTTTTAGGAATTATGAATCCAGCATGGTACTGTGATAAGCTTATTATTTCCTAAGTATTTCCCTACATCAAGTTGCCTAAAATCAATGTGGTAACACTTAAGGGGATCAAGATTAAATAACACTGGTCAACATGAGTTTTGTCTCATGAGCACCAATAAGTGTACTTAATGCAGTTTTTTTTATCGTGTTTTTAAATATGTACTCGGAATTTCTCCATCACCCACAGTTTTTTTTTTTCAATTTCAATTAATGGATTTCATCATCATGGACAAATTCGTTTTAGGCCTTGTGGCCTGTACGGTAAACCTAGCGAAGATGGTCTTGATCTTTCCACCGATGTTTTGCTCTTCCTTGGTCCCTATGTCCAGTTGGGGTATATTGGAATGCCAATTTTGGAAGTCTATTTGTTGCCATTCTCCTCAGATGATTTTTCCATTCTTGTTGGTATTTTTGTATATCTTCATTTAAACTTGTTACTCCAAGTTTTCCTCTGATAAGAGTGTTTCTTTGGTGATCCAGTCTATTAACTCCTAACAATGATCGTAAGAAGCGCATTTGGCTTACTTGAAGTTTATGAGAGTTTCTTTTATTTAAAACCCAAATTTCACTTCCGTATTTTAGAGCAGTTTTTGATGTGATGTTATGTAATCTTAGTTTTGTCTCTGTCCTCATCTGTTTACCAAAATGTCTTCGTATTACCCCATTAATTTTATTATATTTTTGTAATTTTGAATCAATATCACTTATACTCTGCAAATACACTTCCTAAGTAAGAAAAATCTATAATTTTTCCATCAATCTCAATTTTCACCCGTTGTATGTTTTTTTCCACACATTGTCATTGTTTTGGATTTTGAAGTGGAAATTTTCATATTATGTTTGCTGGTAATTTTGAATAATTGATACGCTGCTATTTGTAAGCTATCTTCGGAATCTGATAATATTATTTGATCATCAGCATATAATATTGTTTGAATTATTTTGTTCCTAGTTATTGAAATTCCACTATTTACTGTTTGTTTCCATTCTTGCACTATTCTGTTAATATATATATATACATATATATATATTAATTAATGGATTTAAATAATTATTTTTAATAAACTTTTTTCGTCTGTTTGTTCATTGTAAAATAAAACGGGGAACACTTTCATCAGGAGATTTCAGCTATGGAAAAGAGATATCAAGGCAAATGGATTCCTAATATGCTAGCCGATTATAGTTGGACCATCAAGACTGATGCTCCACAGGCGAAATGTAGCAGAAAATCGTAATTTCTTACTTTCTAGGTGAGTCCGAATGTTGGAATATTGTGTAGTTACGAATGTAGATAATATTAAAGTGTTTAAAATTATAAACGCCTGTCTCTCGGAAACCTTGCGTGATTGAGAAAAACCGATATCATATTTGAATTCAGGGAGGAAAAATACTATCAGAATCACGTATTTTTCTTTCTGAGACAAAAATAAGTTTTTTTATTGCTCTGCGTTGGGCAGGACATGTGGCACGAATGGAGAATGAAAGAGGTGCATGTAAGCTTCGTGTAGGAAAATCAGAGGGAAAACGCCCAGTTGGTAGACCAAGAATGAGGTGGGAGAATAACATTAACTATGATTTGAGAGAATTGGATTATACAGGAAATGATTGGAAAACATTAGTTCAGGATAGGGATGTATGGAGAGCTTATGTCCGCACGGCCATGAACCTACGGGTTCGATAGTGCCATTAAATTTATTATTATTATTATTATTATTATTATTATTATTATTATTATTATTATTATTATTATTATTAAACTACTGGTGACAGAGATGGACTTCTGTAGGAAGGCTTCCAGAAATTCAAGAAGAGACAATATTAGGAATATTAAAATCAGAGAAATAATAAAAATCGATGTTCAAAAAGATGTTTTAGAAGTTACTGAAGAAATTAAACTGAAATGTTTTGGCCATGTAAAAAGGATGTCACATGACAGGATAGCTAAGATGATCTTAAATTTTGAAGCGCAGGGTAACAGAAGAAAGGGGAGACCAAACGAACAGTTGGTTCAAGGAGTGCATATGAATACGAAATCGAGAGGATTAACAAAGAGTGGTCCAGAGAATAGGGTGGTGTAAAAGTTACAATGGTTTTTAGGAAAATAACTGTATTGTAGATAAATTCCTAAAAATATTAGACATTATTACTATTAGTAGTGGTGGCGGCGGCGGCGGCAGCAGCAGCAGTAGTTAGATTATTATAAATATGCCTATGATTATCACAAATTAAGTAAGAAAATGTCTGACTTTGTATACTGATTTTTATTCAGCACTAGGTAATACCCGGCGTGCGCTGGTGCGCCTAAATAAATGAAAATTTGTGATTTTATGTTTAGTTGAATAAGTAAAAGGAAATATAATTATAAATATATCGCAATTATTTTAAGATTCCTCGTACTGATTACTGTTGCCCGGGAATCTACTTATCTCGATCTTCTTGACATAAATGAGATGAAATACGAAAATTAATGTATTTTGTGTTTAGTTAAATAAGTGAAAGGAAAAATGTATATCTTAATTATTTTTAGATACCCCGTGCTTTTTACCCGGCATTGTCCGGGAATCTACTCATCCTGATCTTCTTGGCATAAATGAGCTGAAAGACAAAAATTAATGTACATCTTATGATTAGTTGAATAAGTAAAATGAAGAAAAAGAATTGCAAATGTATATCGTAATTATTTTAAGATTCCCCGTACTGATTACCCGATGTTGCCCGGGAATCTACTTACCTCGATCTTCTTGGCATAAATGAGCTAAAAGAAAAATTCGTTATTATGAGTTATCCGTAATAAAATACCCGCCATATGCTGCTATGCTTGCACAGGAATCTACGTACTTGTCTCGATCTTCTTGGAATCAATGAAAAACAAAAATGGTTATTGTGAGTTATCCGTAAGAGATAAACATATGCTGTAGCGGACTTTTTTGTAGAGCTTTTCGAGATATTCAATTCTGTGTACATTAATTTTGTGTATTTGTTATGGTTTAGGCATCATAAGCTATTTAAGCATCCAAAAAGCTACTTTTTTCACGTTTTTCACTATAAAGAGCTATTTTTATTTTAGTGTGTAGGAGGTTTTTTTTTTTGTTTACCCGTTTTGTTAACTTTCTGTTATCCTCACATAGACACACACCCAGACCCAGGGTGGATATTTAAAATCCCCTACCCCGCCAGGAATCGAACCCGGGTCGCCCGAGTGGAAGGTAGGCACTCTACCGACTACGCCATGGCGACGGACTTGTTTTCTTTCGTTTACACTCTTTTTCCTTTTTGTTTAACCTTTGCTAACCTTTTTTTATCTTTATTCACACAAACAAACGCAAGACAGGACACACACCCAGACCCCAAGGTGGAGATTTAAAATACCCTACCCCGCCGGGAATCGAACCCGGGTCGCCGGAGTGGAAGGTAGGGATTCTACCGACTACGCCACGGCGACGGACATTTTTGAGTATCGCAATTCTCTTATAGTCTATGTTCATTCCGGAAATCTCCTGAACATTTTGCAAAAAGCCCCAACACAATCGGATCAACGGTATATGGCCGCGCATAAAGTATTTTGAACAGACAAAGAAACATTTATTTTTTATATATTAGATGATTTTCGCTTTCCTTTTAACCTATAAACACGTAGACCTACACTTGACTTTGGTGTGGAGTGTTAACAATATTATATAACACAGAATCGCATTCTAATAGCTATCTGATAGTTTGAAGTTCATGACAAATGACATACCGTATTAAAGTCATGACATGTCAAGTGTCCTGTAACGGAATTATTGACCATAATAAATTAACCCAATTCTACAGTTACTACTGGTAAGTAGTGGATCACTCTTGTGTTATGATATAAAATAACAATCATAACAACATTGGTGGTTATAATAATGTTTAAACTGTATGACGTCAGTTGTGACCTTGCGCTGTCCTGAACACATTTGTTTCCTGCACTACAAGGGCCTGTTAAGAGTTCACAATAGCTGGACTCATTATTTATTGTTACGTAGTATATGTCGCGATGAGTGTTTGCGTAGCCATTAAGCTATTTTACCAATTTCCTAAACATTGTGTTGATTTTTTATTAATGTAGATGTAATTTCATATAGGAATATCAATTTTATAACATTTTTTGTACAATAAATTAAGAGCCTGTTCTAGAAATTTGCGATAAACTGCATCCCTGCTTAAGGCACTTTATTCATAAGTGCCACGATTGATTTCCAAATTTATCTAGAGAATTTGGAAATCAAGAGTGGCATTTGTTAGGACTATTTAACGAATAAAATTAAGCTGTTTACTCACAAATCATTATTTAAATATAGTTATTTTAAAATATTTATATATTTAATGTAAACGGCGATGTTTGAAAACAAATGAGAAGCGATAGGTATGCTTAATCTGCTTCTTTTGTTTATCACTGCAACCAGATCATATTATTTATTGCCAAAGGAACGCAATATTGTAAGAATGCTCTCTAGTGGAGAAAAAATGAAACACATCAAACTGTATATTAATTCATTTATCATGTCGTATGATGTAAATATGACAATTATATTTGTCTGGATTGTTACCTGGGAAAAAATACATTTAAGAAAGTGCAAACAGTGGTTTCTTTTTTTAGTGGTATAATAAATTGCTACAAATGTTTTTATATTAACTCCCGCATGCGGCATGTGTTGACATTCATGCACTATATATACAATCTAGTAGCCGTATTTCTCACAGGCTCAGTCACTGCAAAAATAATGGCCAGACCTGTCCAGAATATTAAAAAGGAGGAGCTTTCTTTAATATGGTAATTATAACACTGATAAATATTTCGTGAAACACGACTCTGATTGGTTGTAAAACAGAAATAATTGAAACGTGATTGGCCATTGAGTCCCATTTGGGACATGAGTTAAATAGTCACGTATATTCATTCATATTTATCATTGCAGCCCATAACAAATATTGAGGTACACTAACATAATGTGATCTCAAAGTCAATAAAGGTCATACGTTATTCTTTATTTTTTGTAAAGGGAGACCAAGATGGAAATTGATGTCAGAAATATAATGGGTGATCGGAATTTGGAAGAAGGAGATTGAAATGATAGAAATAAATGGAAACTGAAGACGTCAAACCTATAAGTGGGGGAAAGCCGAAGAAGGAGAAGAAGATGTAATTTATGTTAAATGAGAGTGTAAACATAGAATACACACGACATATTTGAATGCTACGAGTTAATGGTAAACCCAGAAGATTGGATAAACGTGGGTAAATTTCTGGACAAGACGTGGAAAATAACACTCATTCATCAATAAACAAATTAACTAAGTCACCGGCACTATCGAACCTATAGGTTCATGGCCGCGCGGACATAAACTCTTCACTCATCCCTATCCTGAGCTAATGTTTTCAGTCATCCACTGTATAATCTAAATTCCCTCAAATCATGGTTAAATATAATCCTCCCATCTCATTCTTGGTCTACCAACTGGGCGCTTTCCTTCTGGTTTTCCTACAAGAAGCTTCCATGGCCCTATTTCATTCCCCATTCGTGCCACTTGTCCTGCCCATTGCAGTCTACGAGACTTAACTGTTGTAATTATATCTGGTTCATTATATCTAATTCATTATTATGTATCTAATTCCTGTGTTAATATTCTTGTGCCCCACTGCTATATCCATCCATCCATCCATAGTAATTCTGCCCGAGGGCAGGTCTTTCATGCAATCATATCATTTTCATGCTATGCTTTGCAGCTTACTAGGGAATTGTATGTGGGGTAGCTTCCTGTTGCTTTCCACACCGGTGAAGGATGATGATGATGATGATGATGGTCATGTGATTTCGGGGACCGTTTGGGCCTTAACGTTCTCCTGACATTTGTGTTACAGGTGAGGAAAAACCCCGATAAAAACCTCACCCAGAAAACAGTCCCGACCGGGGATCGAACCTGGGCCCGCTGCGTGACAATGCAGTTCGCTACCTCGAGGCCACTACTATATAATTTCCTAATATCCCATGTTCATAGGAACATGTCCCGATGTTTGAGACCGACATGGATTCCCTGAAGTAGTCCCCACCCGGAGAACCGAATGGGGGACTCAACAAAATCAAAAGGGGTACGGTTAGTTTATCAAACGGGAAGTAAATCATACTAAAGCCAAAGACATTGGAATTATTTATAATATTTATTATTAACTTAATTTTATTAATTTGAGTTTTAATCGGGGTAGCCCATCTAACATTATTAGATCGTAAGGTATTGGGGTACGTTCATATTCGTAAGGGTCCTAATAAGGTTGGTTTTGTAGGTATTTTGCAGCCATTTACGTGTATAAAAGCTTACATAAATATATGGGTTAACAAATGCTAAAAAAAAATGCACGTAAACTAACTTGCCATTTTCTAACCAAAGAAAACAATTTACATGCATATTATTTATTCCCAGATGCTAAAAAAATGGACGTAAACCAACTTCCCATTTCCTAACCGAACAAAACAATTTACATGCGTATTATTTAATAAACTAATTTTACGTACACTAACACTAAATATGGTTTTAAATTATTTTCAAATGTTGGTAACTCCGATTTGAGAGCCACCTAGCGGATTTTACTTGAAGCATTTCCGCGTCTCAAGAATCCGATGCACAAATTTCGCGTAATTTATAAATATCTAAAAATCGTAATAAATGTTTATAAAATGGTTCCAAAATGCTTAAAATAGTACGAAACGTGTTTACAAGTGTTTAGTGCATCAGTGGCATAAGAATATAATGTAAAATTGTGTCCACCGAATAATGGACTTCAGCCGGTTATTCTATGCTCAATTGAAGTTAGAATCTTGTATTGAGGTTCACCTTCAGTGACGTCTTATTATAATATATTCGTAGGTACACATTTGAGGAGCTGGTGTGAACTGATTGAGCCTTGGTACAGCCGCCTTATTTGGTGGTCTGTGGTTTGGCTTGGAGTGCTTGCCATATCGAGACTATAATAATTTAATGATTACTTTGAAGCGCTGTGGGAAGAGTTCATTATATCAGCAGACAGCTTTTTTGCCTTGATTCATTTAACCGCTGTTTTTTTATCTCCATGGCGGTCCTTCGAGAAGTTGTTTAATTGACTCTTTTAATCTACACAATGGTATCCTTTATAATTGATATCCTTAGGTCCGTTTGTAACTATTTTTCAAGGAGAATCAAAGCTGTAGAGAATATAAAAATTATAATATAAAATTGTACCTTGTTTTGCAGCCACCTCAATTGTTAAATTAATTAATGGTAGCTATATTACGATGCGAAGTTAGGAAGTGGTTTTTACAGAATCGAGGAAAATGTTTAAAAACGAGCGACAGCGAGGTGTTTAATTCCCGAGATTATGTAAAAACACTTTACAGACATGCGTTGTACATTATTTTTTGCGCGATGATGTTTTCAAAATAATCCATCCATAGTAATTCTGCCCGAAGCCAGGTCCTTCACTGCATTTTCAAGCTATGCTTGCAGGTTTACTAGGGAATTGTAGGTGTGGTAGCTTCCCGTTACTTTCCACACCGGTGAAGGATGATGATAATGGCCATATGATTTCGGGAACCGTTTGGGCCTTAAAGTTTTCTTGACATTTGTCTTACAGGTGAGGAAAAACCCCGATAAAAACCTCACCCAGAAAAACTGCCCCGACCGGGGATCGAACCGAGCCCGCTGCGTGACAAGGCAGCACGCTACCTCGAGACCACAGCGGTGGACTTCAAAATAATAAATAATAGTAATATAATAACATCTTTGTTGGAAATATTAGCGTTCATTATAAACAATTGACTAACGTCAACAGTGTGGGCAATGTTTATTAGCTGAAACAACAGGAGGTCGTGAGACCAATTAGTGATAAAATAACAGGAGGTTGTGAGACAAATTAGTGATAAAATGACGGCAATTACGTATTTATTGTTTTATATTGTTTAAAATAAACTTCAGTTCATTTAAAATGCAGTGATTTGTTTCGTATAATGTATTTTAACACTACCTTTTTGTATATACATTGTACGTAGCATGCATAGAGGGCAGTGGTTTTACTTCCCGTACGCGTGTTTGTAATAATACGGTATAGTTATTTTATTACAGTATAGTTATTTAGGTTGGCAACCCCGAAATGTAGGAAGTTGAACTTTCAGTCATGGTCACCATTGCTGTAAGTACGACAAACGCACTATCCCGCAAAAAAAAAATTGTACGCCTTTCGGGCGTCGACCGCGGTGATCTATTGTTATATTCTTTGCCTTTAATTCCGAGGGTCGCGGGTTGAAACCCGGACTGGATGATGACTTTTTTGGTTGGAAAAATCCAAGGAACAAGTCCTCCGGTATGTCGTGCGTACTGAGTCTGAAGATTTTCAGGCTCATAAAAGAAGCATAAGTCTGAATGATTAGGCATCTGTGCAAAATTTAAGGGCACCGAATGATGAAAAATGTTCTAAAAAGTAGCAAAAAATACATTTTATATTTGCTTTTAATAACCCTGATTCTTTAGGATCATTGTCATGTAAACATTTTTTTTATTGTAGGAGCAAAATTGACCCCGTGACGTAAGAGTTTAAATACCCTTGCACGTGTGGTGAGCATCACTGCTTAAACTTTAATATGCTTTTTTTTTTTTTCTGTTTCCATTTTTTGACATTTTTCAAAACTTAAAATGCTCCTTACAATGCAATTGTTATGCTACCAAAATTAAATGTTGCTGTTATACTCATTCCCCAATATGTGCAAATTGAAATTTGCTATGCAGTTACTAGTCTAAGACACATAATATATTCTATTTTTGTTATTTACAAAGACTACGCAGAAAAAGAGAGGAAGTATGGCCGGAATTCTTTAGCACCGGAGCGATGATAGACAGGAACTGGACAGAAGCAAATTTCCAGATACGACATGCCATCACAAGATTAAGCGTGCATGGATTCCACCACCTAATGTGTGGATATAAAATATTCCATGACCCGAAGACGTTATTCATATGTGAAGTGTGCGAACAGAAATTCGAAAGGTATCACATCGAAACATGTAAACAAAGAACAAAAACAATTAGTGATTACGCAAGACAAACCTAAATTGTTGGTGATTGTTAAAGTGCTATGTTATTATATTTGCACATTTGTGCGCAATCCATTTATATATAATATGTTCTATTGAATTGGAATGCAAATGCATGAGAGTGGATACAAAAAAAAATAATTAAAAATAAGCAGTATCCGATTTTTTATAGCAAACTAGTTAATATCCGGCATGCACTGCTACGCCCAAATAAATGAAAATCAATGTGCTTTTATGTTAGTTGAATAAGCGAAAGGAAAAAAATTATAAATTTATATTTTTTAGAAACCCAGTGCTGATTACCCAGCGTTGCTCGGGAATTTATTTATCCCGATCTTCTTGACATAAATGAGCTGAAATACGAAAATTAATGTTTTATGTTTGGTTAAATAAGTGAGAGGAAAAATGTATATCGTAATTATTTTTCGATACCCCGTGCTGTTTACCCACCGTTGTCCGGGAATCTATTCATCCCGATCTTCTCGGCATAACTGAGCTGAAAGACAAAACATAAATGTATTTATAATTAGTTGAATAAGTAAAATGAAAAATGATTATAAATGTAGGCCTATATCGTAATTATTTTAAGATTCCCGTGCGGATTACCCGGTTGCCCGGGAATCTACTTATCTTGATCTTCTTGGCATAAATGAGATAAAAGACAAAATTCGTTATTATGAGTTATACGTAAAATAATATCCGCCATGTGCTGCTATGCTTGCACAGGAATCTATGTACTTGTCTCGATCTTCTTGCCATCAATGAAAGACAAAAATGGTTATTGTGAGTTATTCGTAAGAGATAAACATATGCTGTCGCGGACTTTTTTGTAGAGCGTTTTGAGATATTCAATTCTGTGTACATTAATTTTGTGTATGTGTTATGGTTTATGCAGCGTAAGCCATTTAAGCGTCCAAAGAGCTTTTTTTTTCAAGTTTTCCACTACTAAGGGCGATTTTTAAGGGTGTAGGAGTTAAGTATCACAACTCTCTTATAGCCTATATTCATCCCGGGAATCTCCTGAACATTTTGCAAAAAGCCGCATCACAATCGGCTGAACGGTACGGCCGCGCATAAAGTACGAACAAATAAACAAACAAACATTCATTTTTATATTTTACATGTGTTTAGTGGATTCATAAAGACTCTGAAACTCAAATTTGTTTGAGAGAATATTTAAAAATGCATCGTAAGGAGCATTTGTAGAAAATATACAAAAACATAGATTTAAAAAATCATAATTCTGAAACTATTCTACTTATACAGCCTACACCAAACTTCACAGAAACACTTCTATTAGCACATAATGTTTGTGATAAAAAGTTCAAAAAAGTCAGATGAAAACAAAATAATGAAGTTCACCAGTCGATATTTATGCAGCCTAATAATATCTTAGTTGTCAGCTAGACTTCGCATTGAGTCGGAACGCTGACCACGTCCTATTCAACGACATCTATTGGGAAACAAGTGTAAATTACAATAGTTAAGATAAAATTTTGTGTATTTTTTTTTCTGTTTATCCGGGGTAACTGGAGTTTCCCATTAAACCGATGAATGATATTTATGGCGTGAAACTATCAAAGAAGAGGATGTCTAACATGCGAATCACGATTATACGAGTAAAAGTGAAGGAACTTTTTTTTTGGACATAATTCTAGCACTATGACGTCAGTAACGTCCGCTTAACACACTGTTCTGTTGTTGGAACGTCGATGGTATCGACACCCATTGACGTCAGAACGCGTTTCGTGTTACCACTCGCATCTGATACCCTATCAAATTGTTCACATTAGCTTTCTAATGTGTTCTTACAGGAAAGCCGCTCCAAAAACATGAGGGAACGCATGACCGTAATTTCCGTTCACCGAATTCTTCAAGGTTTCATTAAATTATACGTTTGTAGAAATTTAAAACAGTTGGCGCCACTAACAGCATACTGTTAATCTAAATCTATTTACTTAATAAAATTTGATCAGCCTCGTGGGTTAGTGGTCAGCGTTTCTGACTACGGTTCATGGGGCCCCGGGTTCCATTCCAGGCCAGATCATAGGAATTTTTCCTTAAAAGCAATTATCCCTGTGGTTGTCCATGATCTGGAATTTAGATTAAGTTTAGGTTAAGGACTCTTCTGGCGCTTCATTATGATTTATCACCCATCATATCATCAGGGTAACGTAACTCCGCCTTCCAGGTGCCCTAACCTAAGAAATGGATTACAATTTCCTCCAATACCAGAGGAAAAAGTCAGAAATGTTTTGAAAGATAACCTGGTGGCATTTGGCAAAAATATAGGTAAATCAATGTTTCTTTTGCTTTAAAACTGTACCGCTGTGGTCTCTAGGTAGCATGCCACTTTATCATGTAGCGGGCCCGTGTTCGATCACCAGTCGGGACAAATTTCCTGGCTGAGGTTTTTTCAGGATTTTTCCTCATCTGTAAGACAAATGCCGGAAAACGTTAAGGTCCAAACGGTCCCCGAACATTGTATGGCCATCAGAATCATTATTAAGTTTAGGATTAAGACTCTCCTGGCGCACCGCTATAATCATCATCACCCATCATATGATCGTGGCAGCGAAATCGACGCCTTCCAGGCGTCCAACCTCAGAACTGGGTTACATTACGCCAATGCCAGGAGAGAACACCAGAAAAATCGAAATGACAAGACTGGGGTATTGAATATAAAAAATTTCCCCTTGTATTATTTTTTAATTTTTTTATGTATCAGAATTTATTTTATGTCTTGAAACTGGCTCCTAAATTTATAACTGCACCCGATCACGAGCACATTCGATTGCCAATACTGTGTACCAACATTTATTTGTGAATAAAACTTATTCCTAAAAAATATATTTCCGGACTTCAATGGGTATTAAATCGCTAAATCATTACAGCCTAAAATATTAGAGTTAGCGAAATTATATGCATTCCTATGATCAATTATGCATAAACCTGCTATGCGCCATTATAATTTTCGAGGAGAATACGTTTAAAGTTTAATTCAAAGTTCACTCTTTATTGTAGCGCCAAACTAACACTACTGGACATTGCAAATTTACAAAGCAGCATTCAGCTATTCACCACGAGGAAGAAGAAGTTTGGGAAGACCAAAGAAAAGATGGAAAGAGCAGCAATTTGGAGCCGGAACAGGCTAGTAAATAAGATTAAACCATGAAGAATAAGAAGAATAAGACTTTCTTTGTTTCACAGTTATGCATCAACAATTTAAGACTGAAAACATTTGGTGCTTAGCTGCATGATGCAAAATTTATATTATCATGTATGAAGATAGTCGGCCGCAGTGGACTAGTGGTTATGCTCCTTGCCTCTGGTCCCGAAGGTCGTGGGTTCAAACCCGGCCGGGGTCGATGGATTTTTTTAGGATGGAAAAATCCAAGGAACAAGTCCTCCGGGAGGGACTTTAAGCCGTGGGTTCCGAGTCTGAAGATTTTCAGGCTCGTAAAAGGCCTCTAAGCAAAATTTACCGAATTTTCCCGTCCTAGTACTACCTTGATTTCCTAGATGTCAGTATGAGGCGGAACGCTGACCACGGACCACTCAAATGACATCTATACGAAAACAAGTATAACTAAATTAGTATGGTTCAAATTCTTCCCTGTAGGGGGAGAGCGCTTAAATATCTGTTAAGGGAAACATGGGCTTACAATACAATTTATGAAGATCTAGTTTCATAGTCATTTATCACAAAATATATATTTTTTCAAATGCTCCAGGTTTGTCTTTTCGACATTCCTGGTTTATCTCCTGGCATGGCGTACTTGTAACCCATTTCTGAGCTTGGGACGCCTGGAAGGCGGGTTACGTTGCCCCGATGATATGATGGGTGATGATGATGATAATGGTGCGCCAGGAGAGTCCCTTATCCTAAGCTTAACTTAAGATGAATATGAATGATGATGATTGCGATGGCCGTATGATTTCGGGGACCGTTTTGGGCCTTAATGTTTTCCTGATATTTGTCTTACAGGTGAGGAAAAACCCCGATAAAAACCTCACCCAGAAAAACTCTCCCCACCGGGTATCGAACCCGGGCCCGTTGCGTGACAAGGCAGCACGCTACCCCGAGACCACAGCGGTGGACTTATCACAAAATATAGAATCTCTCATTAGACTGATGGCGTTTACATTTTTCTTTAATAATGCTGTATTTCAAGATTTGCCCCAAAAGTGAGCGTACAATTACTTCATGAGCCAGTGCAACAGATGACATCAAAATTTATTTTAGTGGCGCTTAACCGGTTTTATTAATCAAACATTCTTGATTCATAATGAAAAAAAAATGATAAAAATCTTACTATTCCCAATTATTTTTAAAGTAAAAGTATGAAACATGTTATTGTGTGGAGTCACAATAGTAAAAAGTGTTTGGTTTGTGAACATAGGCTGTCACTATATTTTACAAATCTCCTCCTCCGAGGAACACGTTGGCCGTGAGAAATAAGACGATAGCATCGTACTATTGTAATTAAAGTAGCTTCTGTCAAGAAAACCAGATTGTATTCTCACCTAATAGTGAATATTTCTTGTACATGACAATTTAGTTCACCCTTTAAAGGCACTGGAAATGAGACGATGACCATAAGTGACTAAAAATTTGCATTATCTACTCGTTCCTTCATTACAAAACAGTCTATTTGTAGGATTTGTTATAAATTTATATGACATATTACAAACTTCGTTAACAGGACTATCTGTGAAATAACGACCGTTCCAGTACGATAAGCAACAAATCACTTTTGTTAATAGATTTAAGTTTAAGTTGTAAGGGGTAGTGACGTGTGTATAACCTCTCCTACCCAATTCTCATCCTCACCTTCTCGTGGTACAACCCTTTTTCACAAACGAGACTATGAGAAACGAGTCACGGCGGTGTAACCGTTCCATCGGGTACTGAGTAAATGCGGTATCCTAATGTCTGTCCAGAGACTAAAAGGTAGCAGCCCTATCACTGGACTACTTAGCGTCGGGCCAGTAACCCGTCCTAAGGAACTTCAAAACTACTTTCAAGTCTCAACATGAAAAATTATATCTACAGAAAAAAACAAAAATTATGGCATTTCAAGGTGTAGATCCTGTCAGAAGTAAAATTGTTCTGGACAATAAAATTTTGGAGCAGGTGAATAATTTTACATATCTAGGATGCAATATCTCATATGAAGAAGAAAAGGATGTAAATGCAAAAATATCTAAATTTTTAAGAATTTTAGGGTTAATAAATTCTATCTTCAAGCCACAGTTAGTCCAAAAGCATTCAAGATTAAAAGTGTATAAAACACTGGCTCTTCCAACTCTTTTGTATGGTTGCGAAGTATGGACGTTGAAACAGAAGGATATACAGAGACTTAGATCTGCTGAAATGAGATACCTTTGGAGGACTCCAGGATACACACTACTAGATCACAAAAAAAAAATGAAGACATCTTAGAAGAATTTGCACATGGGATCTGTAGAAAACAAAATTTCTGATTATAAGTCATGACGGATGCAACATGTTCATCGAATGGAAGATCACAGAATACCCAAACAAATGTTAAGATATCAACCTGCAGGAAGAAGAAGACCAGGACGTCCACTCAACAGACTTCAGGATGGTGTTTCTCTTAGGCCGAAACAGGTCAACAAATGGCCTATATTCGTGAATGTACTATGATGATGATGATGATGATGATGATGATGAAGTTTAAGTTTATTGAATACTGGCTAATACCCGGCGTGCGCTGCTACATCTAAATAAATGAAAATTTATGTGCTTTTATGTTTAGTTGAATAAGGACAAATTTATATCGTAATTACTTTTAGATACCCCGTGCTGTTTACCCAGCGTTCTCCGGGAATCTACTCATCCCGATCTTCTTCGCATAAATGAGCTGAAAGACAAAAATTAATGTACTTCTTATGATTAATTGAATAAGTAAAATGAAACAAACCTATAATAGAAATGGCTTACGGTTAATTGATTTTGTCATGTTTAATCAATTCACAATAATGAACTCAGTATTTAACCACAAGGATAGTCACAAATATACATGGGAAGCCAGGAGTCTTAAATCAATAATTGACTATGCTATATGTAATAAAAATTAGCATCTAAAGTTCTTGATACAAGAGTTTACAGAGGACCTGAAATCGAATCAGACCATTACTTACTTGTTTGTCCAATTCGTATGCCACCGAGATGGAAAAAATAAAAATAAAATTAATAATGTAAAATTTGAAAAAGTGGACTATACTTATAAAGTAAGTCTTTTCCGAGATCCCACTATTACCTGGCTATACAAATGCAGATTAGATCGTCTAGTTCAAGAAACACCGATTGGTGAAAATATTGAAGAAGAATGGCTTGCTCTACAAAGTATTTTGACACAAGCAGCAAATGAAAGCCTGGGTATCAAAACCAAATGGAATCGGAAAAAAGGACTACGGATATGGGATGAAAACATAAAAAAGTAATTGATGATAAACGTGAAGCATACAAAAATTTCTGTCTACAAAAAAAGATGAAGATAAAGTAGAGTATCATAGGAAGAGAGCCATAGCTAAAATTGAAGTTCGCAAAAAACATAGACAAAGCTGGGAACAATTTGTCTCATTTTTGGAAAATGATATCACTAGGTCTCAACCAAAAATATATAAAGTTTAAAAAAATTTAAATAGTGATTCAAGAGGAAATGCACATTTAAATTGTATATCTAAAGAATCTTGGCTTACCTACTTTCATCATTTATGGACACAAAAGGATGATTTATTACAAATACCAATCTCTAATAACACTGCTTTGGATCAAATTTCTATAGATGAATTAACTGATGATGTTAAATCATTAAAAAGTAACAAAGCTCCCGGAGAAGACCACATTAATCAAGAATTATTTAAATTTTCAACTAACAATTGTTTAGACAGATTTATTATTCTCCTTAATATGATATGGGAAGGACAAGAACCACCACAAAGCTGGAACAAATCCATTGTAATACCAATCTTCAAAAAAAGGAAGTTGCCAAATCAAAGATAACTATCGTGGAATTAGCTTGTTGAACTCTGGATATAAAATTTATGCTAATATAGCTAAGAATAAATTGAGGAAAATTTATGAAAATATAATTGGAGAAGAGCAGAATGGATTCAGAAGAGGTAGATCTTGTACAGATGGATTCTTTACTCTAAAAACTACAAGGAATTCAATATAGAAACTCATAACGCCTTCGTTGACTTCATAAAGGCTTTTGACAAAATAGACAGAAATATATTACTACAAATTTCAGCTGATGATAACGTTCCACAACAATATATTACTAATATCTTCAACATCTATAAAGATAATGAAATCTCTGTTAAACAAGATGGCAAATTATCTTCTTGGGAAAAGATCAACACTGGAGTAAGACAGGGATGTGGACTTTCACCGGTGCTTTTCATTATATACATGAATAAATTAATAAATGAATGGAGGAAAAACACAACGAGGATATATACCCATCAATAGGAACCTCAAACTCGATGCTGTTCTTTTTGCAGACGATTTAGCTCTTCTGGCACTTTCCGAAAATGATTTGCAACGATCAATTTATAATTTACAAAAAATGATAAGTAAAGTGATCCCACAACAGGCCTCAGGAGGCCCTTGGGGTAGTAGGAGGTTAAGGCTCCCACTTTTTCTAGACAATCGGCACTTTATGTCAGCCGGGTTGTCAGCCCTGCGTGATGGCCGCCTTTACCCCAGAACAAGCGTCCGGTACTCATTTCCATTAGAGGCTGAGTCGACCCCAGGGCCATAGTGCCGCCAGAGGGTTTGGGTCAGTTTAAAAATCCTGACCCCAACGGGACTTGAACCCTCGACCCTCCGGCTTGTAGCTCAGTCCCTTAACCACTACGCTACGGCGTGCCCCCGATTTACAAAAAAATAGGTGCCAAATTTAATATGGAAATATCAATTAACAAAACTAAAATTATGGCATTTCATGGGAAGGACCCCATACAAAGTAAAATCTGTCTCCAGAATAAAATTTTAGAGAGATCTAATCAATTTAAATATCTTGGATATTATCTCTCTATCTGGGATGAAAAGGATATCCCTGAAAAAGTTACTAGTTATAATAAAAGTTTAGGAATTATTAATCAAGTTATGAAACCATCCCTTGTACAAAAAAACACCAGATTACGTTTATATAACACTTTGGCTAGACCAGTGTTGACCTATGGTAGTGAAGCATGGACACTAAAAAAACAACATGAAAGCAGAATAACGGCTTGTGAAATGAGATTCATGCACAGAACAGCGGGTTACACCAGATGGGATCGGAAAAGAACACCGATATCTTAAAAGAATTGAAGACTATGCCAATTTTGGAATATATTAAACAGTACCAACTAAATTGGAAACACCATCTTGAAAGAATGAGTTCAAATCGGATCCCCAAAGCTGTTTATAATTATATACCAAGAGGACGAAGATCACTGGGCCGTCCTATGAAACGCTGGAGGGAAAATTTTCTATAGGATCGTAACAGGCCTTGGCCTAATACTTGGAAGGAAGAAGAAGTAAAATGAAAAAAATATATAAATGTATATCGTAATTGTTTTAAGATTCCCCGTGCTGATTACTCGCTGTTGCCCGGGAATCTATTTATCTCGATCTTCTTGGCATAAATGTGCTAAAAGACAAAATTCGTCATTGTGAATTATCCGTAAAAGAATACCCGCCATGTGCTGCTATGCTTGCACAGGAATCTATGTACTTTTCTCGATCTTCTTGGCATCAATGAAAGACAAAATTGGTTATTGTGAGTTATCCGTAAGAGATAAACATATAGTGTCGCGGACGTTTTTGCAGAGTTTTTTTGTGATATTCAATTCTGTATACATTAATTTTGTGTATTTGTTACAGTTTAGGCAGCGTAGGCCATTTAAGCGTCCAAAAAGCTACTTTTTTCACGTTTTTCACTACAAAGGGCGATTTTTAAGGATGTAGGAGTTGAGTATCACAACTCTATTGTAGCCTATGTTCATCCCGGGAATCTCCTGAACATTTTACAAAAAGCCTCATCCCAATCGGATCAACGGTATGGCCGCGCATAAAGTACGAAGAAACAACTAAACCAACCAACAAACAAACATTCATTTTTATATATTAGATTAATATTAAAAATATACTGGAATACAGGCCTAAGATATATATTAAATTACAAGGCAAATGTCAATCATTGCAGGCCGAATTACCTTGAAATTTCTTCCACATAAACTTTATGATGTACTAAAGCTTCTTCTTCTTCTTCGTCACAGTTTAGGCTTTTTGCTAGCCTGTTTCGGCTCAAAATTGCTGCCTTTCCATCTTTACTTTGGTCTTCCCCAACTTCTTCTACCTCTTGGTGAATAGTTGTATACTGATTTTGGTATTCTGTTCTCACTCATCCTTGCTAAGTGTTCTTTCCAGTTTGTTCTGCATTTCACTATTAAGATTTTTTAAATACATGAAAGCAGAAGATGATACTTAAGTTATCGAAAGGCCTCCTATAAAACTACACAGCAATTTATTGAGGACAACTGAAATATCAGGTTCTTAAAACTTATTTCACTATTGTTGTGTTTATTTCCTCTACGTTTAGTTGCTGTCTTATTTATGTGCTGTGTTTTTTGTCTGTTCTTTGATATCCTGCTATTGGTCTGAGGAATTTCATTTCAGCAGCTTGTATTCTGGCAGATTGTTGGATGTACTAAGGCATATCCAAATAAAAATGCCTTTCTTTAACTTCAGGGCGCTAAAATTCAGCCCCAAATATTTCATTTATATTATAGGAATGTAATACAACTCTTGAATTGGTAGTTTGGATAACCCTCACTACCTGCCGTGCGGCGTCTCACCCCACTCCACTCCGCTCTAACTCATGCAGGGATGTACAACTGCTCTGTACACTGGGTTGACATTGTTCGATTCTAGCTTCAAATTCTATGCCTTGCAATTAGAAATACATTTTTTTTTGACACGGCCTTGGTACATCACAACGCTTCTCTGGGAGAAATCTTAAAGTAGATTTCGGCATGCAGTTGTTGACATTCCCCTGTTAGTGTATAAAAAAAAGTGGGTTATGTATAGACTTAATACCATCTTAAATTTGATATGTTTTGGAATCTAATATAACTCGTATATGTGTCAGTATTCTGTATTCTCTATATTTTTGCTGATCGAGTGGAATAGAAGTCCTTATAGCCAAATTCTTAGGGAAATTTTTACACCAAAGGGAGATGAGCAGAAGGTGAATGCAGAAGACTACATAAGTGAGCGATAGGGTCTTTATAGGAAGTATAAATAGGAATATATATATATATATATATATATATATATATCCATCCATAGTAATTCTGCCCGAGGGCAAGTCTGTCACTGCAATCATAGCATTTTCATGCTATGCTTTGCAGCTTTATTAGGGATTTGTAGGTGTGGTAGCTTCCCGTTGCTTTCCACATCGGTGAAGGAGGATGATGATGATGGCCATATGATTTCGGGGACCGTTTCGGCCTTAATGTTTTCCTGACATGTGTCTTACAGGTGAGGAAAAACCCCGATAAAAACCTCACCCAGAGAAACTGCCCCGACCGGGGATCGAACCCGTGCCCGCTGCGTGACAAGGCAGCACGCTACATCGAGACCACAGTTAAATGTCGTAGAATGCAATGTTCAAAACATGTGGCATGAATGGGGAATGAAAAAAGGAATACGGTAGCTCATTGTAGGAAAACCAGAGAGAAAATGTCCAGAAGGCAGACCAAGAATAACATGGGAGAATAACATTAACCGTGGTTTGAGAGAAGTAGATTATACAGGGGATGATTGAAAAACATTAGCTCAGGATAGGGATGTATGGAGAGCTTGTGACCGCGCGGCCATGAACCTACGGGTTCGATAGTGCCAGTGAGTTAGTTTTATAAACTCAATTCTGGCAGAATAAATAAATAAATAAATACCGATAATCCAGCCTGAAATTTTGCCCACTTTTTTCGTTATCTCCTTAACTGTTCCCAATGAATTATACAGCTGATGTACATATATTTTTGAAGGTGTTCACTTCAACCGGTTAACAATTTCTGGAGCATGTTGGAGTGTTAGCTTCTTAGTCATGTTTGGCGTGGAGACAAGTCAGTCTACTTTTTGTCTGCTTGTTCAACTGAACGCTGTCATAAAGCCGGTCTGAATCACGGGTCGAGGTGATTTTGACAATTTTTCTTGACGAGTGGCTCTCACTGAGTAATTATCTAATGGAAACTTGTACCTGTTTTACATACCGGTCGTCATTTATACAATTTTATAAGTGGGAAGCTCGATGTTCGCCGTAATTTGAGACATTCGCATGTCATACTGTAAGAAAAAGTGTTCTTGCTCCTTGGAAATTAATTCATACATAAGTTGACAGTAAGGAAGATAAACAAGACACTTTCCTAAACTCCCTACCTTGCCATATAATGTTTCTCTTACCAGTAAAACGAGATCCAAACAACAAGTATTCAGTTTCCAATTTGCACAACTCCTTTGTGAATAGGTTAGTATCGAAAAAAAACGTAGGCTACTGTACGGAGAATATAGTAATTTACGATACGAGATTGGGAAGTGGTTTTTACAGAATCGAGGAAAAATGTTTAAAAACCTGGTGATGGCGAGGTTTTTAATTTCCGAGATTCTGTAAAACACTTCACAAACGTGCGTTGTACATTATTTTTTGCACGATGGTGTTTTGAAAATAATAAATAGAGCTCGGACTTCATTGCCTTTTCATTGTCGTTTCGCTTTCAAACAGTTGACTACACAGGTAGTTAGTACTGTCCCGTGCGCAGTGCCACAGTAATTGGCGTCTTTGCTGTGCTGCTACAAGTATAGCATGCAGTCAAATCATAATACCGATCACCACGATCTGATGAATAATTACAACATGCCGAAACTCAAACACACACAAGATGAATTCACTTGTATGTGAGTACGGCCCTGAGTATTTTTGCCTAAAATAAGATAAAATATTTTGTAAATTGTGTAATGTAGAATTGAAGGGGGAGAGAAGATTTTTTATCAAGAGCCATTGCAAATCTAAAACACACATTGGGAATGTAACACATAAGCTTGACGATAAAATACAGTCATCTGAACAAGGCGTTTCAGACACTTGTAATAATCATGAATTTTACAAAGATTTATGCGAAACCATGGTTTCCGCGAATATTCCTTAGAATAAAGTGCAAAATCCAGCTTATACTTTTTTTTAGAAATATGCGGAAATTATAAATTTGCATAACTTTTTGTTGTACTGTAGAGTTTAATTTAAAAAGTTAAAAAATATTTTACGCAACAAAATAAACTTGTAATCCACAATTAGCTACTTATTTCATTACCCGCCTATACCTCCTGTAAACAGTACAGCACAAATGCCATACTAGTAAGACTGGTGCTACTACACCTGTACTACTCTCTCATCAAGCAATATTGTGTATAGTAAGACTGCATTTAATCTAACTTCATGTACGAGCCCTAATAATAAATAATAGTAAAATAATATATTTGTTGGAAATACTTGCGTTCATTATAAACAATTGACTACTGTAACGTTAACAGTGTGGGGAATGTTTATTAGTTGAAACAACAGGAGGCCTTGAGAACAATTATTAATAACATGGCCGTAATATTTTCCCTTCCCTTAAAGTAAAAGTCTGTGTTTTGCATCAATACAATATAACTGAGAGTATAACAGTTTTATATACTTTTAGTTTAATGTTTTTTGAAACGAGTTGGGACGACAAGAGTCGCTGCAATGCATAATAACATGTTTTTTCCAGAATTGAATCTATTGTAATTTCTTTGTTCACTACATTCGTGTATGTAATTATTGTTCCTAGATACTTGAATTTTAAATTAGAGCGATACGCGAACAAATTATCTTCTTACCTTAACTGCTCTCAGTCATCATTTAAAATCTTCATCTATAGGATATGCCTACATTTTTCATCCGTTCTGGATTGTTGAAATTAAATAGCATATTAAGTTTCTTACTAAAGGCTTTGAATTCATTTTCAGAGCATTATGAAAGATTTACTATTCTGTTAACATTTGGAAATTTATTCCATCTTTGAGTAAAGATGCGTGAAAAGATTTTGTTTTTCGCAAATTCTCCATTTTAAATAAACTGCTGTAAAAATTATTCTGAACACTATTGTATATTTTCAGAATAAATCCTCATTTAAGTTCAATAATAATTTATTTAAAAATTATTAATTAATATAAAATTATGGAATATTCACCTGAAAGGTCCGTCTCCTCAACTTAATTAATCATTTAACTGTAGCGCTTTCGGGACTTGTCCCATCATCGGCAGGATTCAAAACTGGTGTTTCACTGAAGATCTGGTAGAGGGGGTTGCATGTATTGGGTTCGTTTTCGTTTATCAGGCTGTCGTTGTTGTGAGCTGCTTTCATGATTTCCATCTCTTCGAGTACGTTTATCTTCGCTGGATAATTTTCTCTGTTCATTACTGTTAGGGTGTTTTCAATATTTAACATGCGATGTTCTTCATGGATAACGTGTTTTGCATAGCTTCATTTCCCTTCTGCGTGAATGAAGTCTCGAAAATGTTCTTTGAATCTGATGTTAAAACTCAAGTTTTGTTGCAGTCCTTACATGTCAGTTTATAAACTCCTTTGCTGTTGAAAATGTTATTTTCTTCAATGTTATTGTTTATTATGTTATTCAATTTGTTATTGGTTCTGTATGCTATTTTTACGTTCTTATTGGCTTTCTTTAGTGCATTGGCTAATTTTGTCGTTTCTTTTCCTGTGTATGTAAGTCTTATCCATGTTTTCTTGTTGTTGTCAGATTCTTTTTTCTAGTTTAGTTATGTTGATTGTGAATCTTATAAAAGTTGAAAATTATTAATGCTTTCTAGTTAAGTTTTATTATTGTCGTGTTTATAAAACTTATTTTTCTCTGAATTATTTTAAAGTCCTTCCCAGAGGACTTGTCCCTTGCATTTTCCCATCCTTAAAATCTATCGAGCCATACCGGGTTTGAACCCGCAACCCTCAGAACTAGAGGCAATGAACATAACTGCTACACCATCGCGACCGACAAAATTAAATCCTTATTCTTCTTCGCCTTTCCCCACTTATAGGTTTGCCGTCCTCAGTTTCCATTTATTTCTATCATTCCAATCTCCTTCTTCCAAATTCCAATCATCCATTATAGTTCTGACATAGGTTTTCCATTTCCATCTTGGTCTGCCACGTTTACTTCTTCCAGGGGTGATCATTGGTATATATTTTTTGGCCATCTTTCATTTTCCATTCTTTATACATGGCCATAACATTTAAGCGTTTGATTTTCAATGCTCTTAACAACAGATGTGGTGACATTCATTTCTCTCCAAAGGTATTCATATTTTTTTTTTAGGTTTCTTCTAAAATAATCAAATTCAACTGTTTTAATTTTGTTCTTTTGTAATTCCGTCAAAGACCAAGTTTCACTTCCATATGACAAAATATTCTGTATTATGCTCTTATACATTTTCATTTTAGTTTCCTTTGTAATATTTTTGTTCCAGATTATTCCATGTAATGTCCTAGTTGCATTTTTGCCATTGCTATTTTAGTCTGAACATCTTTTTCACAGGTACCTAAACTTGTAATTATTGACCCAAGATATTTAAAAAATTCACATTTTTTTTTATTTTCCCTGTTTCGAGTATGAGGTCATCCACATCCTTTCCCAAATACGTATATTCTGTTTTCTGTAAATTTATATTCAGTCCCCATTTTTTATATTCTTCCATTAGTTTATTTATCATGTATTTCATATCATCATCCCCTGCAAAAATTATTTGATCATCTGCAAACAACAATGAATGCAGTAATTTTCCTTCTATAGGAATACACATTTCAGAACATTTTTGTACCATAAATTAAGAGCCTGGTCTAAATAAATGTTAAAAAGAATTGGTGATAAACTGCATCCCTGCCTAAGGCCTTTATTCACTGTGAATTCCTCTGTTAAATTATTCTGTATTTTTACTTTAACTTTTGTATTACTATAGATCCTCCTAACAATATTAATCAATTTATCATGTAAATTCATATTTCTCATTGACGTCCATGACAATTGTCGAGGTACACTATCATATGCCATCTAAATCAATAAAGGTCATACGTAGTTCTTTATTTTTTGCTAGGGTATTCTCTGGTAAATGTCAATTATTTATCACGCCGCTTCATCAGACTATCCGACACACATAATCTTGACACTCGATCCCATCAGCACATTGTCCTTTATATCCCGCCTCATCACACTGTATATTATTCATTATCTTTTACGGTGTCACTTACCAAAACATGGAATTCCCTTCCACCCTATGTCAGAGACTGTCAAACTATAACATCCTTCAAAAACAAACTAAAGGATTATTTAATAACAAACTGACTTATACACCTCACTGATAGTATTCTTTTAGCAATATTAATATATTTAATTATTTATGTAAATAATATTAAGAATAACAAATATTTTTATTTGTTTTGTTTTAAATATTGTATAATCGTAAAATTAGTTTTCTATATCTCATTATTTTCCTGTTTTTTATATACACTAGACAGGGACAATTAATATGTCTTGCTTGTATACATTTTATTATTAGTTTTAGTCTTAATTTTAACTAATATTAACTGGTTGTATTATAGATCGTAATATGTATATTAGATATTATCTTTTGATCAAATTTTTACTTAGTGTTTAATATTAGAGTTAATTAAGATTGTTATATTCTTATGTAATATATGTTTGTCCTGGTGAGTGGAAGAGAAGGCCACATGGCCTTAACTCCACCAGGCTAAATAAATAAATCTTAAATCTTAAATCTTAATACAGAAAATATCATCAATACATGATCTTCCACTCCGGAATCCGCATTGTTCTTCTCTCAAATTAATGGAATAATTAAATAAAATATTGCATTGTGAAAGATATGTTAATTAAAAATAAAATGTGGGAAGTCAGTGTTGATTGTATACCAATTTTAGAAGTGAGTTTAAAAAAATAGTCGAATACTCCGTGAGAGATTTCAACATAGATCGTAGACTGATTAGACCTAACCTTGATCTTGAAGTTTCCTTGATGTATGTAGGAACTAGTGCACCCTCATATACAACCCCTTGTTTGGAAGGTAGATACCATCAAGCATTCACCACAGTTTTACATTCAATTTAATAACTCGTTCAAGTGTCACACACTTCCTAATTTAGAAGCTGCCACTTTCCTAATACGCAAAATTACTTGTACTTAAAATTCAACTGTGGAAAAAGTGGCACACAGAACAAATTTTCATAAGTGATCTGTAGAGCCCAGATTTCTATGCAAAATAAAGTACTAAATATGCATGAAAAATGTAGAGAATATGCACCCTAAGTATGGAAAAAACATTATAATGTGGGAAATATAGTTTATTTCTGGCTGTTACAGTAGACATGAAAGGTTTTCATGTGTGAAGTTCCTTTATCTGACAGTAAAGAAGGTTTTATACAATGAAAATGTCCTTTCTAATCACATGTCACAGGTGCATGTGAAATACTTCTTCTTCTTCTTCTTCTTCACGGTTTAGGCTTATTTACTAGCCTGTTCCGGCTCCAAATTGCTGGTCTTTTCATCTTTTCTATGGTCTTCCCAAACTTCTTCTTCCTCATGTTGAATAGCTGTATGCTGCTTTTGATATTCTATTCTCAGTCATCCTTGCCAAGTGTTCTTTCCAGTTTTTCTGTATTTCTCTATTGTTGCGTTTAATTCCTCTACTTTTAGTTGTTGTCTTATTTCTGTGTTATGATTTTTGTCTGTTCTTTGATATCCTGCTATTGGTCTCTGGAATCTCATTTCAGGAGCTTGTATTCTGGCAAATTGTTGTGTTGTCTCTGTCCATGTTTCGGATCCATAAGTAATAATAGGCACTACCATTGTCTTGTATAATTTCATTGCAGAGTCTTTCATGGCTTTATTTTTCAAAGTTTTTAATGTTCCTGTTATATAATTAAACTTATTTAGTTTGTTTTTTATACGTGTTTCCGCTGTGTATGATATTTCGCAACGAAGGGAGTTATATCTTACCACTTGTTCTATTGGTTCATTTTCGAATATTATCACATGTGAAATACACCACAGTTTGTTAAATAGATCTTCATTTTTAATATAGGAGATTTCATAACCCAGGTATTTAAAATGGTTCACTTGTTCAATGGGTTTCCCCTCCAGAATTATTTTAGCTCTTACGATATCTGATCCCTTAAAAGCTAGGATTTTCGTTTTACTTATTGATTTTTGAAATTATATTTCTGTATAATGTTATTTAACTGAACGAGTGATTTCTGTAGACCATCCTCTGAACTAGATATTAGAACTTGGTTGTCTGCAAAAAGTAACGTATCTAACATCTTTTGAAATGTGAGTCCAAATTGATCTGCCAATTATATATGATATCGTCAATATAAACATTAAAAAGGGAGGATGAGAGTGGAAATCCCTGTCTTACGCCTCTATTTATTGTTGCTGTTATATTGTTTTTATTTTTGCCTCCAGTTTCGATTGCTATTTTATTTTCTACATATAGACTTTTTATTGAAGTTATTAGGTGCTGAGGTATGTAGAAACTGTATTTAATTATATTGGTTAGTTATTGAGTTATAACAGAACGTGATACTTGCTATTTGAATTTGTACTTTTAAATGCCCTTCATACATATCTATAATGGCATAGCCAAATGTTGGGTCATAGCTTCTCCTTTGTTAGGAATTACTAGACCAAGTTAATTTATTTACCTTACTTGCCCATAGATGTCATGGATGGCATTTGGTCAACATAGCGGTTCAATGAGATAACTAACAGGCAACTAGGGTAATAGTAGGACGTTGATGACGGTAAATTTTGCTTAGAGGCCTCTTTATTCACGTTTAAAACCTTTTGCGAGCCTGA